>JAGFNX010000428.1:0-176613 GCA_017657125.1 Scopulariopsis brevicaulis
AAAAAAAAAAAAAAAAAAAAAAAAAAAAAAAAAGCGAGGAGATCCCTGTCTTCAGCATGTCGGGATATTCCCAGATAGGGTTACCTGTGCGGAGGGGGAGACCAAGCAGGACTTACGTTTGATTGGCTCAATACAGACTTCGAGTGTCTCGACAACATGTACGAGGTTGGGGTCGAGCCTGCCACAGCTGCGTTGGCCTCTGATGCTGACGTTGAGATCGCGGGCGACGTCAGGGCATGCAGCATCGACATCGCCAATCCAATCGCATTCACAAACTCCAGGTTTCGTTGACGTGAAGACGAGAGATCTCCGCGGGGTTCTCCATAAACGGGCCCTTGAGCAGGCTGCAGGCGAACTTTTGTTGATATTTTGTGGGGTCTTCGGAGCCTGTCCCGCCTTGGATCGGGGCCAAATTGGTCCGGTCCCCAGCGCCGGATTGCCGAGAAACCCATCCCGCATGGGGCACAGGGCTTCCTCGGCAGACAAGGCCAGGGTTATACACCCTAAGCTTAGATCGGAACAGGGCGCTCTCTGCAGCATTTCGGTTCTTATCAACACGGGCGACCGCCTGCGCGAGCGGGTTTGCGCCACTCTAGCACAGAACCCACAGAGGCTCCTCTGATTCGTCAACACAATCGATGAGGAATTCGGAGTCATCGCTGAGGGGCATATCGTGTTGCAGAGCCAACTGACCGTACACTTGTGGGCCACTCTTGACCATGTTGAGACGGACGTGTGTATCCGGATATTGGTTATCTGGGTGCGCGTGGGTATTTAGGTTTCCCACAACCTTGTATCATCCAAGGATGTCCTTGATCTCCCGTGGAGCCACGCGGAACTTCATATGCGTGGACGTACAGGCCATAATGCCCCGCGTGTCGAATTCATTGCTGTAGAGCAAGTAGCGAACGACGGAATCGGAATCATCTGGTTCGTTGGTGATGTCGGTGAGAATCAAAATTAGCGGCTTACTGCGGCAAACACGCAGTTTGGACGAGTCGATCATGACGACGGCATGTCAGAGTGAAGATACAGGCATATAAAGTCGTTATCTGAAAGATGTGCAAGACAGACCCAAGAGGCGGTGGTTTTGTACAATATGTAACCATGGGCTCGAGTGAGCAAAGTCCGTCGCGATGCCGCCCGTCTAGCTTTTGCGTTGAACTGATCAAGATACTTATAGGAGACGAAGGCCGATTTTGTTGGACTAGACAGGGTTTTTGATTCCTAGTACAGGAGTCATACGTGTCTCAGTTACAGTGGAGAACGCAGCCAACCTCCGACGTTAGAGACTTCAGAGATTGCACTATAAAAGGGACAGATTGAATCCCCCTAATCATCAAAAATCAATATACACGATATATTCTTACAGCTTTTACTCCCTTTGTTGCCACTCAGGCCCGTGTGCATATGGTTGCTCTGGCACAGGCAGCCTTTGACCTTTCCTTTCCCCTCTCCCTTGCGTCACATCCGCATCTGAGCCGCGCCGAATCGACTAGCTATAATCACTTTCGGTAGAGGTGTCCAGGTCATTCAGGAATTGAGCCCCAGGGAAAGTAAATGAGGGGTTCATCGTCTTTGTTCGTCATTCGCTATCATAGCATTCTCCCCCCTCTCACTTGCATCACATCCGCATTCGAGCCACGCCACGCCGAATCGAGTCGTTATAAAGCACCGTCAGTATAGGTATCCAGGCCATGCAGGGATTGAGCCGTGATTGACATAAATTAGGCGTTTATTGCTTTTGTTAGCAACTCGCTATAGTAGCATCCGATGGCTCTATCTATGTGCAGCCACGAAGCGTCCACTAGTGTAGCACGGATTTGGTAAAGGAAGGTTCTCCAGCTTTCAGGTTGACCGAACCGGGACGAAGCCGGATACTGAGGTATCTCCTCGCTTCTGTATCGCGACCTGGTCTGGCAGACCCTGGATGTTGTGCTGTGAGTGATTCGGGTATGCGTAACAGGCAAACCATACGTACTTCTATTGATTCATCATTAAATAAGCGCGGCTACTATCACTAAAACGGTGGCTACGAAGAGGGTTAGAGGACGGTTACGTATATCACGTCCCCTCTAAGGAGCAAACGATCACTTTGTGGTACTGAGAAATCTAGCATACTACCGTTTGCGGTAGGTGGATGAACGACAACACATTTCTCAGTTTCTGACTTCCGTGGGCTTGATGGTTAAAACTGTGTTTGCGGGTGGGAGAGTGGGAGGAACGATTGGATCATTCCACCTCAATCTCTTGGCCGGGGGGGGCTCTTGGCGTCGGCCCGCCGGGTGGGGGGAGCCGGGGGGGCTTAGACCGTTATATATACGTTTAACCCCTGATTGAATAAGTCCTTCAAAGTGTAACGAGCCGATAACATCATTATAGTTGCTCCTCCTTCCAGGCGACTGGAGATCCTAGTCTAGTCTAGAGAGTACTTACGTTTAATTAATTGCCGGCGGCGATGCTATTCCTTAACGCTAACGTGCCGTTTGTCATGCCCGACCTGGCACCTCCTTCGCTATCCTTCGGCTTAAACGCCGCTTTTGATGACGATCCTCCTCCAATAGCGCCCCAGCCACCACCGCCAGGCGTCAAGATGATGATCCTATCCCCGGCCCCGAAATGTGTCGTCTTCCTTGGTCCCAGCGACACCTGTCTAGATCCTCCAGTTACCGGGTCCCGTCTCACCCAGATGTTCTGTCCGCGCTGCCCATCGGCACCTCCCTCGAGACCATAAGGAGCTGTGACTCTCCTGTCCGTGAGAACCGAAACCTGCAACGGCACACGGAACTCAATCTCCCTTACACACCCATCGCCACCGTTGTAGAAACCGGCACCCCCGCTGTGTTTCCGAATCGAAAACTCATGCAGGATGACAGGATATCTTTTTTCGAAGATCTCTGGGTCCGTGATGCGGGTATTCGTCAAGTGCGTGTGCACGCCACTGGCGCCATGCCACCCAGCTCCGGCGCCTGCCCCGCCGGCGATTGTTTCGTAGTAGCCAAAGCCCTTGGTCACCTCACCCGTGATAGGATCAGTGCCACCGCAGCCGAAAGTGAGATTGTTCATGGTGCCCTGCGAGGCGGCGGCGGCGTTGAAGGCGCGGAAGATAAGGTCGGCGAGCTTTTGGGAGGTTTCCGTGGTGCAGCCTACTGTGGCAGCCGTGGGGGACGGGGACAGAATGGTATTGCCTGGGCAGACGACCTTGATTGGTTCGAGGCAGCCTTGGTTCAGGGGAATATCGCTGGATATCATGGACCGAAGGCAGTACTACCCTAAGGTTAGTACCATGAGTGAGTACGTGTAGAGGCGATTACAACTTACCATGATGACAGAGTATGAACACGTTGGGGGGGCATTCAGATTACCCGAGTGCTCGGGCCCAGTGCCGGTGAAGTCGAAGACGGCGTCACCAGTGTGCTTGTCAATCTTGACCTCGAGCTGGAATGCAATCCCGTCATCATTCACTTCGGTGGCTTGCAGGACGCCACCTTCATGCTGAACGGCAAAGGACTTGAGTAGCTGGCGAACCGCTTGCGCGGCATTCTCCTGGATAGCCTTCATGTAAAGCTGGACAACAGGCCAGGTGAACTCCTTAATAAGAGCCCGAATTAGTTCGATTCCTTTCTGATTAGAGGCCACAGCAGCCTTGAGGTCTGCAATATTGTCGCCCAATGCTCGCGTCCCGCTGCAGCCAGGGTACGACGCTGGTATGTCGTACAGGTGGCGGATAAGGCCCTCCTCGTCGAACACGCCCTCCTTTATCATCTTGAAGGACTCTATTGCCGCGCCCTCCTGCCACAGCTCGGTGGAATTCGGTGGCATGGAGCCCGGTGCGATCCCGCCAACGTCGGCATGGTGGCCACGGTTGGCAACGAAGAAAATGATCTCCTTCGGGTTCTCTTCATCGTCGAAGACGGGTGTGACGGTCGTGATGTCCGGCAAGTGAGTACCGCCTGCCTGGGGGTGGTTGCTGATGATGACGTCTCCAGGCTTCAGCTCTCCGGGCTTGTATCTCTGAGCCTGGTAAGCTATGGCGGTGCTCATGGACCCAAGGTGGCTGGGGATGTGCGGAGCATTGGCAACAAGCCCACCATCGGCCGAGAAGACGGCACAGGAATAGTCCAATCTCTCCTTGATATTCACCGAGATAGACGTCTTCTCCATCGTGTGACCCATCTGCTCGGCAACAGTCATAAATCGGTGGCCGAAAACGCTCAGCTGTACCGGGTCCACGACGTCTGCAGTCACGCCTTGTTGCTCGGCCTTGCCCACTTCAAGAACAACATGCTCAGGCAGTACCACAGCATGGCTGGCGTGGTCGACGACGATAGTCTGCGTCTTGTCGATGATCATGGCAGGCCCACTGACATGTACACCTGGGCTAATCGTGTCTAAGCGGAAGACCCTGGTTTCGGTCCAGCCGTACTTCTCGAAGAAGATTTGGCGGGAGAAGATCGGGGTGGGAACCGGCGTGAGGCCTCCCGCCTGGTGTTTCTTGAGCTCCTTGAAGGGACTTAAGACGTCGAGACCTCGGGTCTTGCCGACACTGCGGACGCGGATGTCGTCGACAAGGATGTCGCGGGATTGAGAGAAGCCGAACTCCTGGGCATGCCTAGACGTGAATGCGGCACCGAAGTCGTTGATCTTCTCGGGTTGGGGGATCATCAGGGAGGTATCGCTGCCCTGGTACCTCATGTTCAGGAAACACTCGTGCTTAACGAAGCTCTCCTCGAAGCCCTGGAGTTCAAGACCTTCGGTGCCCCGAGAGCAAAGGGACTGGAGGCGAGCATCCAGCTCAGGCAACGCCTCTTCCGAGAAGGTCAAGGCAACGGGCTCCTGGTTCTCGACCACAACATCGGCCAATGCCATGCCATATGCAGAAAGAATACTGGAATATCGCGGGAGGATTGCGCGGCGGATGCCGAGGTCGCGGGCGATAAAGACGGCGTGCTGGCCACCGGCACCACCGAAGCATCCAAGATTATGGCTTTCCGCTCCGTAACCGCGACCTTCACTCAGCGTGCGGATCGGCCGCGTCATTGTAGCATTGGCAATGGACAGGAACCCGAGTGCCAGGGTCTCCGAAGTGAAAGGTTCGCCTCCCTCCTTTTCTCGGTTGACAGTCTCTGTGAGAGCTGAAAATTTAGACTTGACAACGTCAAGGTCTAGCCTCCTAGGGAAAAAATCTGGAACGATCCTGCCCAGCAGAAAGTTGGCATCCGTGACAGTCAGGGGGCCTCCCTTGCCATAGCACGCGGGGCCTGGATTCGCGCCAGCGCTGCTAGGCCCGACTTTGAGGAGGCCATTCTCCCAGCTCAGTATGGAGCCACCGCCAGCAGCAACGGTGTTAATATTCAGTTGCGGAGTCTGAACGGTCACCTCCGCGATGGTGCTCTCGAAGATGTGTTCCAGTGCACCGTCGTATCGAGCCACATCGGTGCTTGTGCCGCCCTATGAAAGTCGTCAGCTATGGAATTCACGGGATCCGAGCTGTGGCCTGGCGACAGCATACCATATCAAAGCCCAAAACGGGCGTACCATCATCGCAATCATAGCACGTCTTGGACAAGCCGACAACGCCTCCAGCAGGGCCGCTCAGCACGCCCCTTAGGCCGGTGAACTTAGTCCAGCTTGTCAAACCGCCATCAGACTGAGAGATTAACAGCTTGTTTGCATTCTCATCCTCCAAGTGACCCTTGAACCCCTTTCGGAAGCTCTCCAGATACGCGAATGTCATGGGCGTAAGGTACGCATCTGCCACAGCCGACTGACTGCGGGGCACGAACTTGGCCATGGACTGGAGAACCGAAGAAGCGGAAACCTTGAATCCCATCTCTTCGGCGAGCTTCGCGACCTGCACTTCGTGGTCGGGGAAGGTATACGAGTGCATGAAGCCGACGGCGACATTTGCGATGCCCTTGGCCTTCAAGGTCTCGAGGTCGGCCCGGACAGCGTCAAGGTCCGGCGTTTGGATAACTCGCACCACCTCGCCCGTCTGGCCCATTACCAAGGCCGGGTCCGACGCCACGTCGATAGGTTTTGGGTCAGGGTCCTCGCTAAAGCCCTCGATGGTGACACGCTCGTCGACTTCGACTACCACCTCATAGAGCTGCTCTAACCGGCGCACCGAAAGGTCGAACAGGTCTGGGCGCGTCTGGTTGCCGATAACGAGTCCATCCCTGAACCCTTTTGTCGTTAGGAAGGCTACGCGGTCTCCCTTGCGCTCTAGCAGTGCATTGGTGGCGACTGTGGTGCCCATGCGGATTGACTCGACGGGCTCCAGGTCGAGCAGCGAGCCTCTCGGGATCGGGCTGCCAGTGGCGGTCTCCAGAATCTGCCGGATACATTCTGTCGGGGCATCGTCGTACTCTCCGGGGCACACTGACAGGACCTTGAAAACGATGTGGTCCTGGCGTCCCGGTACCTCGGCCCAGGCGTCTGTGAAAGTGCCACCGCGGTCTATAGCGATGCGAATCCCGCGGGGCGCCATTGTATGGGGAAGGGGTCACGGCTCCAAGCCGCGATGTGAGAGAGTCAGAGGAACAGAGGCAAATGAAGAAAAGAGATCGTCTGAGTCTAGGTATGAGGGGAATCGGTATGGTATGCGAGGTGAAGTCAATGTATCACTTCGACTATCGCCGTATGCCTTAAGTCTCGAGGCTCAAGGACTGCTAGTAAGTTATATGGAACGGCTGGATCGCGCCGGCATTCGCTGCCGGACGTGGAGCTCCGCCCCCTGGGTAACTTCGTCCGTGCATTGAAATGAACTGGGGCCCGATCTCAAACAAACATCCGATCACGGAATTTCCCTCGGATAGCGGCTCTCGGCCACGTCGTCATTGAGAATACTAGCCGGTGTGCGAAGGGCCCGGCCGGTAACGACTAGCGATGCCGAGAGACCAGCCGAGATTTCGCTCTCGGCAAAATCAAACTTACCGGCGCATCTTTTAGTGTGCATTACGACAGGATAGCGCAATCTAGCATTTTGGGGTGGTGGGGTATTGTGGGGGTGATCGCCGAATCACCTACCCCTGAAATGCCGTCCCATGCACAGAAAAGACCCAAAATGTTCTGACACCGCTCTTGCATTACGCTGAGAACCAAGGAGCAGCAGTCCTTATCCTACGCAGCAATTCAGGAGTAGCAAGGTTCTGCCAGCTATCTCGAGGGTGAGGATGTTACCCTCTTCGAGCTGTTGAACCAACCACAAGAGTGCTATTCGGCCTGAGAGTCGATGGACGGTAGTGGCATCTTCTATACCTAGTAA
This sequence comes from Scopulariopsis brevicaulis, assembly GCA_017657125.1. Lineage (NCBI taxonomy): Eukaryota > Fungi > Ascomycota > Sordariomycetes > Microascales > Microascaceae > Scopulariopsis > Scopulariopsis brevicaulis. The sequence goes on from JAGFNX010000428.1 coordinate 7,268, forward strand.
TTCCCCACTAAACAAAGAGCTCTCCAGTCGTCTTACCATGTTTCTATGATATAATGTCGCTCCAAGACCCTCGTACGTTGTGAAGAGGAGTATTCAGCCAGGAATCTCGCCGTGTCATTAAAGCGTTTCGCTTGTAGTTTTGTTTGTAGACATGGAAAAGTTAGGGCTGCCTCTAACCAAAGTCGGTCCGATAAACCCCACATCCCCGCAGGACGATCTTTCCCTAGAGTGGATTGTTACACGGTCGGATGAGGGGTTCGCAAGAGAAGCTCGACAAACGTAACCACTCCTCGCAATTACCCCAGACACTTCCCCAGATCCGCTGCTGCATAACGAGAAAGGCGTTCTTTGTTGTGGAGATTGGGTAAGGACATCGAGTCTCTCAAGGCGGGGCGGGGCAGCTTCAGCGTTGCAGAGCGACCGAGCGACGCAATGATGAGCTCTCAACGACGCCCAAGAAGGCTCATAGCAGCGTGAGTGCCTGAGAATCACCGCTCTGTCTCCAAGGAAGCCGGCTTCTAATGATTTCCACTCAGTTGCCACCGCTGCCACTCACACAAAATCAAATGCTCGGGAGAGAAACCATGCGGCTCCTGCGTGGCCAACAGCAGCGCCGATGAGTGTCGTTTCCCCCGCAAAGAACGCAAGGTCCCCGTTTCCGAGAGCTACCTAAGAAAGCTTGAAGCAGACAGCAAACGTTTAAAGGACGTTCTCGGAACTCGGGACCTGCAGACCCCAGAGAGCCAGCAAAACACACCAGGGCCGAGTCATCGAGGGGACGAACATGACGGCCTCGGGCTGTCGCCCGAGGAGAGCAACATGCTCAACCCCCTGTTTGACGGGCGACCAGCAAATCTGACCCAAGGCCGCTCCTCGCCAGGATATGAGGCGGGCTTTATTGGCGAAGCCTCCTGCGCAGCCTTTAGCAACCGGCTACTGCAGTGTCTCGACGACACATACACGCCCTCAACGGCAGGGTTCTCAAATTTCTACCGATTTATCCCCCGCCGCCTTTCGATGGTGAACCCCACTGACGACTTTCCCGAGCGAATGCACGCCAAGTTGCTGTTGAACGTTGCAAGGCGCTTCATTGGAAACTACCATCCGTTGTTCCTCGAAGTTACATTTATGAGGGAACTTGATGCAGTCTACCGGAGTGAACTTACCCCATCCCCGCTTTGGCTCTGCAAATTCTTTGCACTCATGGCGCTGGGAGAGATTTACACCAACCGCAGAGGGACGGAAGACAGCGCAATAGTCCCGGGAACCAGGTACTACGAGAGATCGGTTCACATGCTTCAGGACTACGATCTGTATGAAGAGCCGTCCTTAATGCATGTAGAGGCGTTGACACTTTTGGTAAGCATGCTATGCCTCCTTCTTCCTCTATAGACCCCCCAGGGCGACCACCCTGCTTATGTGAAATCATAACAGGCTTGGGCGTCTAACATCTTCGGCCGCATCCGTACTGCATACTGTTACAGCGGGACCGCTATACGGTTGGCCATGAACATGGGTATGCACCGAGCTGCATCTATCAGCACCACATTGACGCCAGTGGAACGGGAAAGCCGACGGCGGACATGGTGGGTGCTCTACTTCTTCGACCGCTTTTCAGCCTCGAAACTCGGCCAACCTGCCACTGTACGAGACGAGGATATCGATGTCGAGATGGCGAGCATAGATGGCTTGACGGAGGAGGAGAGGACCGAGTTTCTCGATCCGCAGCCTCTAGTGACCAACACGAAGCTTGCGCGAATCATAGGCAACATTTGTCCGTACAATATCCAAGACAGCCTGCGCTGTCTGTTGAGGCTGTTGGCTAATTACTTCCAGTAACGGACATCTATGGCATTCCGAACAGCACTAACGGCCTCTGCATCCACCGAGTCCACGGCATTCTCAAGCAACTTCGAGCGTGGCACGATGAGCTTCCCCCTCAGCTCCGAGTCAAAGATTTTGGTACTCCGCGCCCAGTTGCCAGTCTCCACTTGGCATACAATCAATGCATCATTCAGACTACCAGGCCCGTTCTCTTACATCTCTTCAAGACTCAATTCCAGTTGGGCAACCCAGCCAAAGACACGGCAGAGGCTCAAGGAAAGCAACAATCTCAACCACGACACCGACAGGGCTTCTCTTCCATAACTCTGGCCCTCGCTGAAAGCTGTGTCAACGCGGCACAAGCATCAAGCCGTATCGTCGAGGGCCTCTTTCTTGACGGCTCTATCGCGATTTACGGCTACTGGGACGCACATCACATCTTCTCCGCAGCGCTGATCCTCCTTATGTCTTGCGTAATGAAGCCGGTTGCGGCGAACTCTGAGGCGCTAGAGACCCTACTCAGCATACTTCGGTCTATGAAGAGCAACGGGAGCATCCCCGCCGTGGACTTTTGCGAGACCCTTTCTCAGATTCAGGCAAGAGCGTCTACTTTAAAATCAAGGGGTGACATTGCGGAGCAGCCCTCGTCTAACAGTGCCGCTTCGGGGCAGCATGAGCCGCAGCAGGCACAACCACCGCGTGGGCAACAGGGCCACTCGTCAATCGGCCCTGTGCCAAGTGTAGGGCCGTCTTTCCAGGCGCCTGCAAATTTGTGTGGCAGTGGATCAAGTATGAATTACGGCCCCATCGACATCCTCGGGAATCCGCTCCTCGGGAGCTTCTTGGATGAGAGTAGGATGCCGCTGCCGGACCTATTGTATTCGGACGATGGGACGCTGGAGCAGTTCGCGTCGGAGATTGAGGAACAATTCATGTTCCCAATGTAGCATAGGTGCCGGATCACCCTATGAGATAAGCTGTGATAGCTCGGGTTGCAGTGGCACTAATGGCTAAGATAGGAGTTGAGAAGCGGATCGATAACGAGATGCCGGATGAGAAATGTGATGAGAACCAGAGCAATAACGAGATACCGACCGGGCCGAGAGACAGGTCGAGAAACCGATCGGTAACAAAATGCCAGCCGATATATGCACCCTTGAACAGAGCGACTGGAAAAGGGGTTGGCGATCTCAGCAAGTACTAGCCGAACTTACCCGCAGATGTACCCTTTTGACGTGTCGAAAAGACTGTGCAAGCCCTTCGCGCTACGTTCGAAGCTTTTTTGGTGTTCTTCCCGCCCGGGAGTACTTCTACGTTCGTTATCTGGTAGTGAATGGTCCGCCGCCGATTAGGAATGGTAAAGGTGGTCAGGTACTCGGCAAGTCAATGAAATGCCGACCTCGGCACGCAGATTGCGCTTATCTTTGCTTGACGGACTCCACTTCTACACGCCGCTCTGCGGTCCTGCGTACCGTGTTTGGGCAATGCCGATGTCGATCGTCTGATCCTCCGCCCCTTTCCCCGCCACCTCCACTCAGAAACACACTCTTCAACCCCGCAAGGTCTTCGCGAAGCGAACAGAAGTTCCAAGTATTAGTAGGCCGATCCCGCATTTTCCCCACTATCCAATCACCACACCCCACACAAACATTCTCCGCACGACGCTAGTTGTCTTTACTATCTCCGGTATCCGGGGAAGAAAGACTCGGTAGCCTGCCCTGATAAGATTTTTCAGACATCCTCGCATCATTCCACTGAGCCCTGTTAGACGTGGCTATTTATTTTTATACCCGTCCCTCCCCCCTTAACAGAGTGTCCAGCACCCCCATCGCCAGTCACCATTGCCAACTGCCTTAGACACCGCCAGACTGGACGTTGCGGCAACAATGGCCGCAAAAAATGCCATGGCGCGCGACATGATCGAGGCGGAGGGCTCAATCGCCGGCAGCGGTGCAAAGGAATACGCGCAGAACACGCCCGAAGACCTACGCGACGACATCATCATCGACGAGGAGGCTGAGAAGAAGCTCCTCCGGAAGCTCGACATGTGGATCGTGCCCCCCGTCATGCTGCTGTATCTCTTCTCGTTCCTGGATCGCGTCAACATTGGCAATGCCCGCCTATACGACATGGAGGAGGACCTTGGCCTGGAAGGGGACCAATACCAGATCGCCGTTTCCTTGCTTTTCGTCACCTACATCCTCTCCGAGCTACCCTCGAACCTCGTTATCAAGAAGTTCACGCCCTCTCGGTGGCTCTCTTTTATTACCTTCGGGTGGGGCGTCGTCGCGACCTGCACCGGCCTCACGCAGAACTACGCCGGCCTTTTAGCATGCCGCGTCCTTCTCGGCGCGTTAGAGGGTGGTCTTTTCCCGGGCCTGACTATCTACCTGACGATGTTCTACACGAAGCGCGAGTATGGTCTACGTATTGGGTACCTTTTCGTCTCGGCCGCCATTGCCGGGTCTATGGGCGGTCTACTCTCGTACGCCATCGGGTTTATGGAGGGCATTGCTGGATTTAAGGGATGGCGGTGGATCATGATTATCGAAGGAATCCCGACAGCCCTCCTTGGTATTGCCATTTGGTGGTGGCTTGCAGACGACCCTGAAACGGCTCATTACCTAACACCCGAGGACCGTGTTCTGATTGACGCTCGGATGCGGCGTCAGATCGGTCATACCCGGTCAGGCGACCAGATGCACAAGAAGGATGTGTATGCGGGCCTCAAGGATATCAAGATTTGGCTCTTCTGCGTGGGTCAGTTTGGAGGCGACGTCATCTTATATGGATACTCGACTTTCTTGCCCACTATTATTCGTGGGCTAGGAGACTGGTCCACTGCAGAGGTACAGGCCCTTACTATCCCTTGCTACGCATTGGGTGCCATCAGCTACATCGTCGTGGCATGGCTCTCAGATCGCACCCAGAAGCGCGCTGTGTTTGTTATTATATTCGGCATCATCTGCACAGCGGGCTATGCCATCCTCATGAGCACTGCACCGGGGAACGTCAAGTACTTCGGCTGCTTCCTCGCTGCAATGGGCCTCTACGTCGTTGTGGGTATTCCGCTGGCCTGGCTGCCAAGTAACAACCCTCGCTACGGCAAGCGCACAGTAGCCACAGGTCTTCAACTGACCATCGGCAACTCAGCCGGTGTTCCCGCGCCCTTTGTAAGTCCTTACAAATAACCCCCGCCTTGGTTATCTTGGAATAGCACTTCTGCGGATAGTTGTCCTTAAGAGCTAACAGCCTTTAATAGTTATATCAAACACACGAAGGTCCCCAGTTTATCAAGGGCCACGCGGTCTCTATGGGTTTGGTTGCAATGGCGACGGTCATTTATATGTTCTTCTGGGCCTACTTCCGTCGCGAGAATAGACGCCGGGCGGCTGGGAAGCTGGATCACACGACCCAGGGCATGACTCAGGAGGAGATTGAGGAACTGGGCGAGGACAACCCACGTTTCCGCTACACGTACTAGGATGCTATCACGTGGCCTAATGTATAACACCATATAAATGCGAGATTAAGGGAGAATAAGTGCTACCTCTAGTGGCTGTGGTACGTTGAGCATAATCTACCGGTCATCCGGAAATACAAAGCCGCCGTGCGTGCCGTCGTCTATATAGCGTTTCTACACCTGTGCTATTTAGGTGAAAGCGAGGGTTCGGACTCTTCACGTGGCATAAGGGGATATGATACCCATAATACAAGTGTTTGTCGGCCGTTGCGGCCTGAGATGTCATAAAATACCGTACCGGGCCCTCGCCTGCTTCAATACGTGGCCGACTTACAACTGAACGACCGCCACGTTCGTAGCATTCTTACATCCATCCAACTCCTCTCGCACCATGGCGGGAACAAACCTGTTTTTACTACGAAGGACTAATACGGGTTGGCGAGTTTCCTTTCAGTACTGTTGTATTAGCATATGCAGTGCAACACGCCGTCGGCAGCTTCCTGCAGAACCTGCACCACTGCCTTCTCCCCAACCCAAGCCTGGACGCCGACGACATTTAACCGTGGCCCTCCTAGTAGACGAGTTCTTGAGGGCGCGTAATGTTGTCAGTATCATTGTGGAGCGCAGCCCTAAAATCCCACAAGAAGGTGACGTGGGTGGAGACTAGCCACAGGGGCCGTCTGGCAACAAGTCACTCGGTCTCATTCTCGCGGCTTGATGTGTCACAGCCACCGCAAGGGGATTTGGAATAGGTCAGGTCGCGGTTGCTAATGGACTTATAGTCATCGATAAAGGAGTGAGCGGCGTCGTGGGTGGCAACCGACAAGACCCCGAGTATGGGAACTTCGGCTTTGAACATTACGATACCTGGCGGTGAATCTAAGCAGTAGCGGTGTAGTCTTTTGGTTCAAAAGTGCAAAAGCCAGGCGCGAAAAGGGCGAGGCCCCCGGACGCGAGTAATTGGTAGGACGATTATCCTCATCGTAGCAACGGGGGGTGGGGTCAGGAGCGCCAGGACTCCCGTCGCAGCACGTCTTACTATTAGAGGCAAGTCGACCAAATTGAAGAGTAAGATAACTTTAAAAGGATACCAACAGGAAGGCAGGATCGAAGTCGCCTTCCTTTTGCGCTTAGTAGGCCGGAAATGCAAAGTCAACCTCGGAGAGGACTTATCTCAACATTATTGACAATATCGTATCAATAAGACGAGGGATCGGTCTCCTACAACCTGTTGTTTGTAGGTTCACACCATGGACAGCTCGTGATCATACATTGGCTGCCTCACTGACGGACCGAGACAATACTCCTGCGCCTTGCATCACCGCGTTTAGCAGATCATTAAATTAAAGCACATCTAGGCGCGTATATAAGCATAGTAGTCACATTAAGGTATCAATCAACACTTACTTCAACCACTACCAACATACGACAAACCTGCTCAAACAGCTACTGGCGATGTTGGGTGTTGGGTGTTGGTATAGTAGGTACCACCCGGAAGCAGGTCCGGTCCTACACCGCACGTGTGATAGGCTCATGCATTACATACCGATATCCCCAAGGCTTAGTATTTGGCTAATGTTACCGCGGTTTCCAGTTTGAACGTGCTGAGATGGGTGTGGGCCCTTAGCGTGGGGAAAGTCTGTTGACCATATCGTACCTGTATCAATGTGCTTGAATATCAAGTGGGCTAGGCCCCTTCTTGCGAAGAGTTCCCTTCATCGTCTTTTCTCAAACTGACACGTCCCTAGACCAGACAGACAGTTTCCTCTTGTATCAAATTTATTTACATGTCCTTTGTTTATAACATAGCAGCCATATTGTTCAAGCCCGCCTCCCTCATCGGTTTTGCCGCCAGCGCAACGCCGCACTTCGTGCTATAGAGATGTTTACTGACAGCAGTGACGTCTACCAGGTGAGACACTTCACGCCATTCAGGCATCGCGGTTTAGTAAAAGGGAGAAGTATGCTCTAACCTACCCTTTTACCCATGCAATTGCTACAAATTGTAAAATTAAACACACCTCGTTGCCAGACTGAGTAAGTTCTATAAGCAAGCTATTAGAATTATGCTTCGGCTCTGTTTTGAATCCCGACTTTTCTATCCATTCCGATCCCTCTCGCCATTTAATTTCTGGCCTGAGTTGTGTTATTACAGGGAGCCCCGGTTATGTCATGCCACCCTCGATTCAATCCATGACACCCCATCGAAGTCTATGCAGGATTCTCAATGCACACACTCTGCAGCTCGCCGATGTCCTCCCGCCCTACCAAAAATGCAATGACTGAAAGCGTAAAGGATGTCCCGGTCGACGAGGAGATCAGAACGACGGCCGTGTGTTGATGCCACTGGGGTAGGTTTTCGGAAACTCGGGTGATGAGTACTCGCAGCGGGAGACGATCGCCGGCCGGACTTCGTTTCCTGGCCAGTTGATCTAGGGTTCTGTTGAAACCCCTCTTTGTCCGCACAAAGAGCCGGAGCGTGTTAGACTGACTGGGGGAGGGGGAGTCTGTGATGGTGAATGGGTGCGGGGTATGAAGTGGGAGGTGAGGCGTCCATATGTAGACATGCTGGCCCCCGTTCCAAGAGAATCTCACATTAGAGATGGTAAGCACTGTAAGGCTCTCGTCGATCGCGGTAATAGACACCGGGAAGCCCACCAAGGCTGCTCTCGAGCTGCGACCCGGCGACGTAACGTTTCGCAAGAGGGCCCCACAGCCCCTGAGCCCAATTTCGAGACCGAATATCACGATGGAACACCAAATGAGAAGTCCATGATGACCGCCATGCCTCAGGAGTAGGTACAGGATGACGGCCGCACTGACAGATGGTGAGTCACAAAAACCTCGTAAGATATCCGACGTATAGGCGTAAGCGAACTAATGACGGTCCAGGCCATCAGTCTCCAAACCCAGAGGCCATACGTAACAGATAGCAAGATCTCAAGCTCGAGCCAAAAGATATCATTCTGGATGTACTGATGGGCGAATAGTACTCCGTGGAGGGTACTCACTGCTATAAGGCCGAGAGGTCCACCTGTGTATCCATTGAATTCTCTCGGATGAGATGCCAAGAAGTATGTTCAGAGGGTTGGCTCTTACGGCGAGCAGAAACACCAGGGGTAGATGGGCAAGGGCACCTCAGCTGCATCGAAACGCTAGAGGCTGAATAGACTTGACAGAGTCTGGCTTAATACCGACGAAGGTCAGAAGCACCAATGAAACGCCGTAGGAGACTATCAAGCCAACCTTCCCTGCGGCGGGAGGTGATAACCACGAGAAAGCCCCTTCCCATCGGGGCTGAAAGTAGGTGAGTGCCCTCGCCGCAGTGGCGAAAGGACTGGCGGTTGCTGACTTATGCCGACAAGGTCAGAGGACTTTTTTAAATCTGTGTCAGAAGAGGTGCATGTCATAGATGAGTGACCATTGGAGGAAGTGGTCTACGCTCGTAATAAAAATATATTAACTCGCGTTCCGGCTGTAAATATCTCTTCAACCGACACCCCAGACGCATGGCGATCACAACCGTGACTGCTACCCATACTGCACTAGTGACTAGCCGGTTTCTATCATGGCTGGAGAGCGGGCTGTGAGTGTGACACCCTCGTGAGTATGGCGGCTGTGCAGCATTGGCCCTGCATATGCTACCGCGAGTAAATTTGCAAACTGGATACAAGATTTCGCAAATGCAACGTAGTGAAAGACAGAGACACCGAGTTCTAAAATCACGAGACATCCAAACCACCCGAAATACTTGCCGAGTGTTTAATCCGTTCGCGAAATGGAGGATTCCGGGAACGGCATAATCTTGCGCAAATTTGCTCAGGGACGTACCTCCATATATGTCGAAATCACGAACCAATGACGGGAGAAACCAAGGACTGGAAGAGCCGCAGAATCAGATTATTCTGTCACTCCCTTCCACAGCAATCTGCCAGACATGGCACGTTATCCAGCTTCAGTAATAGCGCGAATCTATGGGTACCGATACTGAGGCATTTGACGCCGTGTGTTTCCTACCACACCACGCGCCCTTCGGTGCTAAGGCCACAGGTCGCCGTGCCACATCGGCGTGTTCTCGACTCTGATCTGCCGAGGTTCCTAAATGTTTTTGTCGAGTCGCTTAGAAGACGATTTTATATGGCCGGGCTGCCCGGACGCTTTGAACTTTCAGTTATAATCAACATACGAAGGTTGATAGGATTGCCGGGTCGGAACATGCTTAGCATATAATACCGAAAACCCTGCCAATGCTGTCATATTATTGTAAGGACTTTTAAGTTTAGGCGCGGGAAGTCTCCCTGGACTAAGACGCATTTGCTATGGCAAGCGTCGCCCGGATGACCTGCAATGTCGGGTGAAGACACAACCATTTTCAGGCGATAAAATTTCCACAGCATGCAGGATGATCCTATGAGGTATAGTAAATGGTCCCGGCGACAGAAGCTATATAGTATAGGCATTTGGTCAAACACGCTATAGTAAGTTACTCATTCCATAGCAAACATCTTATCCGTAACTGAATGCTGTTATTGACGCATGTGGGGCGAAGTCTACTCCCCATGCGCCATTTGAAGCACCGAGGAGCGGACGGTGACAGATCACATTCCGGGCAAGGTTTCAAGAGAGTTATATCCATGTCCAGGAAGTGCAGTTATATCGGAAAGTTGAACATTAAGGGGATATGAGGCGTCATTTCACGCAGCTGGAAGCACATTGGACATATAAGAAGCTTTATCTTTCGCCTATACGAGCGAATACCCCGAATTAAATATCGCAATGGCAGAGTTGACCACGTGGGTGGCGGCCCTAATCCTTGACCATCTCCTCTCACTCCTGGCCATGTACTCATGGGTAGCAAAGGCCCTCCGCGGCTTCTTAAATCAAAACTGCCTGTCCGGAATCACGAGCCTTACATCATCGGACGCCTCCGCGACTTCTGTTCAAATAATCTCGAAGAGGTTTTCAAGGTATATTTCGTTATCATAGTAGGACTTAACTCCATCTAATATTCCTCCTGCGGTTGCTATAATTGCTATATCCGTGTATTCAACGATGTGCGTCAAGGGCGGCATGTATGTTAGCCCCAATGTACCATATACGAGCGAGCGTCCTCGACGTGGTGAGAATGGTGAGCACTCACCCAATGCCACTCGGCCCATATACTCGTCGTCTCAAAGAAAAACTGTGCATATTTTGCAGTTGTTACTCGCCAGCAGAGTCACTTAATACAACGAGGTGCCCTACTAACCATGGTAAAGCAGGCTCACTGCGACAGGCACGCTGTCTAGAAGACGCGAAGACAGGAAAATTTAGGCAATGATCAAGGCAAGGGCAGATGCCCTCGATACTAACAGTAGACTAGATCGTGTGGCCCCTCGTGTGCTCCAGTAAGAAATTGAGGGCTAGTATCTTTGCAAAATCGTAACGAAATCACCTGTGCTAACGTGGGTGGGCAACTGTCAGCTCTGATTACCGACACATTGATACCAGTCTAAGAAAACGGGTTGTATGCCCGCTTTTGGTATCCAGAGTTACGCCTTGAAGAGGCTGTCGGGATAGGAGTTTGTTGCAGCGAGGCCACGAGAGAATAGCGGGAGGCGGCCTCGGCAGAGATCTAGCTCGGAGGAACAAAAGGTCTTACATTGAATCTACACTCGATAATTCTTGCTAAGAGTCATAAGCTATAATTCTTGTGCCCGTCCTCGTCTTAGTCTCCCTGCTAAGCGGCTGCCGGCTACTCATGGGACGGTGCCAGGGGTTGGGGATTCGTTCACAAGCGCTAACGGTATATTCTTTGGCGCGTAGATCCAGGAGCTGTTGATAGCTAGGCTCATACTCTCATTTTTAATTATATACTCTAGATAAAGGCACGTGCCGTGTGTAATTGTCTCTGAGAGTCCGACCTGGACGTGGCTAGGAGCTTATCTCTACAGAGGCGGATAATAAGGATAATAGCCATGGCGAGTAGAGTCTCCCGCTGTGGCATCGGCTGCGTAATTTCGCTAATAAGGAGGTCTAGACTCTCGCCGCAATGACCCATTGATAATAACACATATGGAAAGAGTTCGCTGATTAGAGTCATCTGCTTAATGGAAGAAACGCATATAGCGCGGATGGGGATGGAGTAAGATGATGATAGGGATATGATGAAGAACGTATTGGGATTTAGGCTGTCTGTCGCATCCATCAAGAGGCCAGGCAGTCTTTGTAGATGCGTAGTAGTGCAACGTTTTCTTCGGCGATGCTCAACAGTTGCGAGGAGGCTAGCTCGGATCGCAAAGATGAGAGAGCTAGAGAGCCGCGCTGTGCGTTAGGGCACTGTGGATTGATGTTTAGAAACACATGATAGGTTGATGAGATGTTGATCTCTGTTAGGGTCTTACGGATGTAAGACCTATCACTGCTGGTGAGGTTTTGGGAACGGATTGACGCCGCGGACATTGGCCATGCTTGGTTGATGACGGGTTCTGGTCACGCGGATTCGAGTCTTACGCGGGTATACCCTCCGAAAGGTTGTCTCACGTCATATTCGATCCGGCGGGAACGACAGTTCTGGCTATTGGCCCTATTAGTATAGGGGGCTATGAAAATGTTGTGTTGGGGTCTCACCAGACTGGTAAATTTCAGGTCTTATGGCCACAACGTAAGATTTCGAAATTTGTATATAGGTATGTAAGTTTAAGTGCCTTTAATCTGCAGCCCTGGGTGTGCGACGAGATAGCGTCGGCCTACACCCACGTCCCGTCTTCCCTGCTAACCGGACAAACTCTTACGATCTGCGAGGACACGCCCATATAGTGAGTCACAACGGTTTGAGTCTATCTAATGCCTTGGTTAGGACGTAAGATATAAGTGAAATAGGCGCTGTTTCTCCTAGCGTATGGTTGATACACCACGCCTCTTTACTAACATTGGAATGCTGTTTCTTTATCCGTCGTCACGAACAACAAGTAAGCAGGTCCTCCATTGTTGTTCCAGACGCTAATTCATGTCACTTGTCAGTTTCTCAAAATTTAACAGGGGTTGGAAATTTTGCTGAGACGGAGGGCAAGTGGAGTCCCTGGATAATTACGCCTACCTTATTCGTACACGCACACCCCTACCTGCAGCAGATTCTCCGGTGAGGAGCCAGGGTCGTATCAGGAGGAGAATGAACGGATAGATGCAAATCCGCTGGCCTCGGCCACGCCACGTCGGCCCACCCGCTAGATTCAAAAAGCACGGCCCCCCACCTTTTCGGAACCATTCCACCACAACTTCCTTTCCCCTCCTCCTACCAGCCACCTTGATCCCCTTTGCTACCAGGATGGCGGATGACAAGGCCGAAAAGTCGCCTCCGGGCTCAAAGCCGTCTTCGCCACCGCGCAAGTCGGCTTCCCCCTCTGCTACCAAGATAGCGGATGACGAGGCGGGAAAGTCGCCACCGGGCTCAATGCCGTCTTCGCCGCCAGGCTCAAACCCGGCTAGCCCCCCCCCCGCAACCAACCCGGTAACCCCGAATTCCACTGGACTCTTGCCTGCTGAGCATTGGGCACAGGTGGGTCAGGAATTGCACATAGTCTGAGACAGCGTTGCCCTGACACTCAGCATCTAGCAACCTATTGAAGATGACGCCGAGTCCCTGCTTGCGGAGTCCCTCAACACATCGACTGCCTCCATCTCCTCGAGCATTCTAAATTACCGCACTCTACACGGCCGGCAGTACCATAGTGAGGTCGGAAATGCCGCATACTGGTATTGTTATCCAAGCTCCGGCAGGTGGCTTGCGGGGATCTTGGCTGATCTTCTTCCTAACCAAGGGGCTCAAATGACGAGCAGCAGAGTGAATCGATGGACATAAAGTATGTGCGCCCTCGGCCCCTACCGCATCCATTGGGGTTACGCTAACTTTCGTACGAGTCATTACGCGCTGACGCTCGGCCTCGGCGATAAACTGTTCCTAGCGCCTCTAGACAAGGACAAAGTCCAGGTAAAGTTCCCCTTCTCGTGTTATCGTTAATAGCCGCCATCTAACATGACCTACGCGTAGCGTGTACTCGACATTGGAACAGGAACCGGTATTTGGGCCATGTGTGTCAGCCCCCAACCCTTAGCAAGGCGGCTAGGCTAATCGAGATACCAGCGACTTTGCGGACGAATATCCGGAGGTAGAAGTGATCGGGACTGACATCTCCCCTATTCAACCGGGCTGGGTCCCGCCGAATCTCAAGTTGTGAGTTAACCATAACCATGAAGATCGATGACTACACTCCGAGCCATCGTAGTAATAGCTAACCACCATTGGTAGCGAAATCGAGGACTGCACGCGTGACTGGACGTTCAAACCCGACTCCTTTGACTATGTACACCTTCGCTGGCTCACAGGAAGTATCGCTGATTGGGACTCTCTCTTTGAACAAGCCTTCAAGGTGACGAAGCCTGGAGGCTGGGTCGAAAGCCACGAGACATCGTCAATTTTCAGGAGCGATCACGTCACGATTAGTGATGACTCCGCAGTAGCCCAATGGTCAATGATTTTCCACGAGGGAGGGAAGACGGTTGGGCGTAATTTTAATGTTGTGGACGATGATGTGGCGAGAAAGGCGATGGAGGCTGCTGGGTTTGTTGATATCCAGGAGTACACCTATAAGGTATGTGCAGTCCTTCCCATAAAGTTCTGCGTTTATCGAACTGACAGTATCGGTAGAACCCAATGGGGGGCTGGCCGAAGGATCCCGTTTTGAAGGAAATAGGCAATGTGACCATGGCAGCTCTAGGGGCAGATATTGAGGGCTATATCCTTTTCATGGCGAACGCTCTAGGCTGGTCAAGGGAGGAGATTCAAGTCTACATTGCCCACCTTCGGCGAGACTTGCTATCGAACAGGTATTACCCGTACTACTGGCAGAAGGTTGTATGGGGTCGGAAGCCCGAGTGATAGTTGGCATCTCGCCGACATTCATCAGCATCCTCTGGTGATCTTGAGGACATAGGTCTTTACATACACGCCAACCTAGCGAAACAAGGGGTTAATATGGAGTTTGGTAAATCATTCGCATTTTCACCTTCTAACAGTTACTTCCTTCGTTGGGGGGGGAGGATGAAGGGTTGCGGCCCCCTCACCCTCGTATGAAACAATCAGACACTCTATATCGCATACCTAATAGAGCAAAAAGGCCATGCCAACTCCAGTGAAGACAGAAGTCAAAGCGGAGGACAGTCGCATTTGTCCGGAACCTAAACAATAAGCCGTTAGCGCTGTATAGATACGTCCTCCCATATACCCAGTGACTTACCATTCTCCTTGTCCTTAACGGCCTCCAAATAATCCTGCCCAGGATCCGGAAGTTTGTTTCCGTCCGTCGCCTCGTTAACAGCCACGCACATAAGGGACGAGATCTTCCCATCCGGCTTTGCCTCGTCCACGTTAAGCCCCTCCTTGTCCGCCCTCATCCACCGGAACAGGATTGGAATGTACTGAGAACCGTGCACCGCGTAGTCCGTGCCGTTACCTTTATGGTGCTCTCCGGAGCTAAAGGACATAAGCCACCCGCCGTCGTACTCCATAGCCGCGTCATCCTGGTTCCGTTTTGTGAGGCTGAACGGACTGCCGAGGTTGAGCCTAGAGGCGCCGCTGATTCCGGGGCACTTTTCCTGGTCTTCGATCCTCTGAGAGTTGCGTTCGGTGTTAAGGTAGTCCTGCTCGGCCGCGTTCTTGATATACTCAATGCACTCGTTCGTCAAAATCCCTTTGCATGAGCCGTTGGCAGGACCGTCGTCGTCTGGGTCTCGGTGGAAGAAGGGCGTGAGGGGCTCGTCCGGCTGCAGCGCGCTAAATCCGGCGGACATGTAGTATAGGGCGGACGGGCTCCACTCCTCGTTGGCGGTGTAGTTGTCGCCTGTGACAAGGCCCTCGGGTGGCTCGATCCAGACCATGCCGCCAGTTACCACCAGCGCGTTCTCGTCGTCATCGAAACGGGGCAGCGCCATGTTGGCCTTGACGGCGATGTTAATAGTCCAGTCGAGTTGCTCAGCCCCAGACCAGGGTTGCGAGATGTTGAATCCGGGTAGTGTGAAGGTACCCGTGGTGTCGGGATCCCCCAGTTGTGCTTGCCACTGCTTAATGGCGTCCGTCTCAACGCCCCAGAATCCGGCAGTGGTGTTCGAAGCGACGGCGCCCTTTGGGTTAACGTCCTCGGCCGAAGAGCCACGAAGACCTGCAAGAGTGGGCAGCACATGCGCCGCTTTTGTCGCCTTCATGATGGTGGACAGCATGCCGCGTCTTTGCTTCGTGTTGTCGCGGTTGTCGTTTTCTAATGGGTGGATCGACTGTGAAGCTCCGTGTAAGAAGGGGATGGCTGTATGGCTAGCAGATTGGAAGCATGCCAATGAGTACGAGTAATTCCAATTGCTAAGCGGCTTCAACCTTAAGGCGAAGGGAGGATACGCAGTTGCAACCAAAATTCAGTATCAGTAACCTTGCGAGGTTTTTACCGGATTGCAAAGCGACAGACAGGTCCCGTCGTTAGGAGGACCTGTCACATATAGACCCTGCTAGGCCGCATGGCAAGATGAACGCCAGGATGCGAGATTAACTTGAAATAAGAAATGTAACCCGGGTGGACAGTGGCCCACGCTAGAGGAAGGATCTGCGTGGCGAGTGCAAGGATGGAACAAGCCGATTGGGCCAACGAATATATTCCTCCTTGACCTTTCGTGACCGAGGGCCGTACCGGTCGGACCTATGTCTCTTGTAATAGAAGAATTCGAGAGAGGGATAGCAATCTAGCTACGTGGGACACGCTGCCGTGTGAATGGAGCTAAATATTTCCGTCTTCGTCCGGGCTTCCCTGTGTCGACGAAATGATGGGGGCTGGGCCGATTGAAATAGGACCAGGGTCTTGATTCGACGAGCCTCGCAGGCACCCCCACGTCCTTGGCACTGATCTCGACCGTTGATTCGTTAAAATCCCCAAAGCGTCACATTTTCCCGTGTCGAACTGGCTTGGCGTCTAACAACGATCTGATAACAATATGAAAAGATCACGCGAAAGGAATCCTTCGACATGCTCGGAAGTAACGTGGACCCGTGCGAATGGTCTAGACTGACGTGGCTGCTCTGGGAATTTCCTGTAGCGTTTACCCGGAGGTCATCGACATTTCTCAGTCGCCAGGTTCGACGCTCATAGGATTGCTCTACCTTACTGTGGCTGCAATTGAGGACCCGTAGTGTATACTCGTAGGTACTTGTCCTCGCCTTTTGGGCCGGCGGACTGAAGCGCGCTATGACCTTAGTGACATAGGGGTCTAGCCAGAGCTCCTCTGTGTCATAGGCCGAGTGGGAAGATGTGATGGCGCCTAGCTTTGGAGCCTTGCGCCTGGGATTGAACCGTGGTATTGAGCGCTGTAACCGGTTTCTATAAAGTGAGGAGAGTGGTTACATTATGCGGTACTACTGCGTGTGCTGCGAGGAGCTTATAATCGAGTAGAGCTTTTCATGATGAACTCGGCTCTTGAGGGAGTACGTTTACTGTAGAAAACAGTCAATGGGTAGAAGAGATTATTAAAGAAAATATCTCGAAAAACTATAAGAAATGTGTTAAACAATCCATGATAACACCCTAGTCCAGTCCAGAGAGACCCAATGGCCTTTCAGTAGCCAACATAATCAAAGCTCTATCACATTCTTCCCTTCTCCATATCCGCAAGCTCGTCCCTAACCACCTCGGAAACAACCACGGCCGGTGCGCCGCTGTTAGACTCCATGTCTTCCCGCGGGGCCCTCTTAAAAATGCCAGTTACCTTCGACCAGCAACCGGCCAGGAATTTGTAGACTGCCACGAAGGGCGTCCCAATGACATCCACAATGGCAGCAAACCACGCGTCAGGGAAGAGGCGAATGACAATTGCCCAAGGCAGGCACATGACGGCACAGACGAGCGAAATGGCCCACTGAGTTCCGTCGAGGCCGCCAGGCTTAATCTCAAACGCCCGGGAGCCGACAAAGACGATGGCCACCTGGAGGCCAACCATTAGGCAGTTGATAAAGATGAAGAACTGGTTGCGGTGGACGCCCTCGAAGATGTTGAACTTGTTGTCCAAGCGACGATTGTTGAACTCGTTGAAGATCTGCATCCAGACGAAGGTGTTGAAGACAATGGTGTCGAGCTCGACCATCTTGGTCTTGTTTTGCCTGTCGTAGTTGAGAATATCTGGGCCGGCGAAATAGAGGACAAAGGTGACTACGAGCTGGTAGATGGCCTGGCCGGTAATCATTTTCCACATCTGTGCTCATGATATTAGAAAAGGCATGAAACCGGGAGACGAGAATGAGTGGCTTGAAGCTCACATTTGTTGTGATGAGAGGGGACTTCTTTCCCTGGGGTGGCCGGTCAAGAATCTTCTCGGTTGGCGGGTCGGTAGCGAGGGCCAGGGCGGCAAATGTATCCATGATGAGGTTGACCCAGAGGAGCTGCACAGCGGTGAGGACCGGCTTCATGTTCTCGTGGTACACGGCAGTGACAAAAGCTAACAGGACGGCGGTAATGTTGACGGTGATTTGGAACTGGGATCATCAGCAAGTATCCAAGGTGACAATGGAGCCCGAGACTTACCTGAAGGAACTTTTGAACTGCGTCGTTAACAGCCCGGCCCCACTTCAGAGCTGTCACGATAGACGCAAAGTTGTCATCCATGAGCACGATGGAGGATGCCTCCTTGGCTACCTCAGTACCGGAGATTCCCATGGAGAAGCCCACATCAGCAGCCTTGAGAGCCGGTGCATCGTTCGTTCCGTCTCCAGTCACAGCAACGGTCTCACCAAGCGCCTTGAGTTTCGTCACCAGAATTCTCTTGTCCTCCGGCGACGATCGAGCAAGGACCTGTAGCTTAGGGAGAGTCGCGTTCATGGCCTGCTCGGAGAGTGCCCGGAACACAGGTCCCTGCATGACAATTCCGCCTTCAGTGTAGATGCCACACTCAGTCGCAATCGCCTGGGCCGTGATAATGTTGTCTCCGGTAACCATACGGACGGTGACGCCGGCGTGTTGCGCCTTCCGGACAGCTTCGGGGACACCGGGGCGAACTGGGTCCTGGATTCCGACAACTCCGAGGAAGACGAGGTCATGGAGAAGAGATGCGAACTCGACATTCCCGTCGGAGAACTCTTCATACGAAGGCGGCCACTGTTCGTAGTCCTTGTAGATGAGGCCAATTGTCCGAAGGGACTTGCCGGCATATTCATTGATAGTAGACCGTAGCGAATCGCGGTCCGTGGATGTTAGGGGCTCATTGGTCAGACTCTGAAGCTCAGCTTTCCTAGAGCAGTAGCCAAGGAGGATCTCGGAGGCACCCTTGACGAGGAGACGGTATCCGGAGCCAGAGTGGAGCTTGATGACGGTGCCCATGCACTTCTTCGCCGAATCGAACGGCATCATCTGGATTACCTGCTCGTTGGCGCGCGTTTCGGAGAGGGACTGCAGGCCGAGGTTATCACTGGCAAGCTGCAGCAAGGCAGTTTCCGTCTTTGATCCGATGAAGGTAGTCTGTCCGTCCTCGGTGCCCTGGAAGGCGGTAGAGTTGATGGCCACGGACTGTACGATGGCGTCCTTGGCAGCTTCCGAAAGACTCCCAGCCCACTGGGACATGGAGGACTTCTCACCCTCCGACGAAGAAAATCTCGAGGTGCCAAAGGTCCCAGCAACAACCGTCATCTTGTTGGTGGTCTATAACAACTCGGTCAGCTATATTCTCGGTGAGCTATATAGAGGCCTGAAACTCACCAAAGTACCCGTCTTGTCAGAGCAAATCGTTGTCGCGTTACCCATAGTCTCGCACGCTCGAAGAACCCGGACGAGGTTGTTCTCCTTGAGAAGTCTCGTGGTTGCGAATGCGAGAGCCAGAGTCACGGCAAGGGGCAAACCTTCAGGGACCGCCACAACAATGATGGTAATAGCGACAATGAGAATATCCATAAATGAGGACGCTTTTTCGGATGGAAGACGATTGTCCCCGGGCAAATTAGCAGCGAATCGGAAGAGCAAGACGAAGAACAGGACCGCAGCCGCGCCACCACCAAGCTTGGCAATGGCGAGAGCAAGGCCTTCGAGCTTCTTTTGGAGCGGAGTAGGCTCGGTCTCGGTGCGGACGGACATCATAATCTTTCCAAAGCTGCTGTTGACGCCGACTGAGGTGCATACAAACGTGCCCATGCCTGTACGTATCAGTCGAGTGACCATCCCGTGATGGTAGACGATTGTTGCTTACCATCAAGGACCTTTGCTCCTGAGATTATGAAGGGATCAAGATCCGCCGCATTTTGCTGACCAGACTCCAACGCCTTCATGACCTGGTCACCGCCGGTCTTCTTGAGTGCATCCGATTCTCCAGTTGCAGAAGACTCGTCACATTTGAGTTCGTGCCCGTCGATGAAGATGCCATCGACGGGAACTAGGTCACCGGGCTCGAGGTGAAGGACGTCGCCGACTAATATATCTTGGACGTTGATCATGAAGGAGTTCCCCGAGCGGATGACCTTGATCTCACGGTCGTCCTTCTTAGCGTTAAGCCTCACGAAAGCTCGTTCCTTCTGCCAGTCGTTGAGAGACCCGACAGCAGTGACGATGATGATGGCGACGCAGATGGCAACGCCCTCGACCCAGTCGATCGGTGGGGGTGAGTCCGGCGGGTGGTCCACACCGAGCGTCTCGTACAGGCCCAGAGCCAGAGAGATGACAGCGGCGACGGTGAGCAGGATGAGGACCTTGTCGTTATACGCCATCCACATGAGTTTCCATAGCGGCGTTGCCTTCTTTGGGGGAAGAACATTGCGCTTGTACACGCGGACGCGGTCTGAAAATTCCTCTGAAGTGGAGGAGGACCGTAGCTGGCCTGACTTAATTGGGCCATCTTTTGGTGGGGAGTTGACTGCCTCGTCGAAAGAGACCAGTGTTGGGACAGATGTCTCGTCCACGCTTAGACCCGCAGTGGCGTCAGTCTGGAGCCCGCGGACGATGCCACGAAGACCGCCGACGGCTCTGAATGCAGCAAGGGACTTGGGGTTGAAGAGTTTTCCCAGCTGACCAGGGGAGAAGGCAAAGGGGTTGTCGTCCACATGAAAGTCGCCCTCAGTGCCTGGGTCCGGCCGCAGTGCTGCCTTTGAATCCTCAAGGACAATCGAAGCAGCGCAGCTAGTGGTGGCCGGCGTGCGAAAGGGATTGGACACGGCGGAGTGGATTGTGTCGGCATTGCTGATGGCACGCTGCCGGGTGTCCACGTGGAGCGTGGGAGTAAGAGTGCTGCCTGCCGCCATTGTGACAAGATGGGAGAAGACGGCTGGGTCTCATCAAAGGGAAGATGTGGTTGTTGGAGAGCTTAATGGCTCGATGGCTTGATGTTGTTTTCGGTCGAAGTTTATGCTGCTGACGGATGTCTTGACGTATTATAGAAGTATGAGGGGTCATAATCGCCGGGGAGGCTGAGGCCGGAGTGTTAGTGGAGAAGACGGTCTTCGATCGGAACATCGGAGATGCAACTGGGCTTAGACCCTCCGTCGTCTTCGCCCCCGCTGTCCCACTTGTGAAGTTCCACCGGTCAAGCTCCACTTGCTAAGCTTGGCTTTGGCGGCGGGATTCCCAATCGCAAAACTTTAGTCGCCCGGTTAGGGAGGGGCAGGTATGCCTTGCCCGGCGATCCGTCGTAGGTAAAATACGACGTGAAGCGGCACATCCCCTCTTGGAGGAGTCACTTGGAGGAATTCCACACATGTAACTGGTCTCGTTGATCTCACGCAATAGTTTCGAGACTGAAAAAATCAACCTTCGGAGGTGAGGGGGAATACCCTGTCATGCAAGCACAGCCCCCTTTAGTCTCAACTATGTGACCCCGTTTTTTAAGCACCCTGCAGACATCCGACGTATCTTTTGGACCCACCGTAAACCGAAGGCACAAATATTGGACATTGTACCCAGTCTCAATGACTCGAAACACTTCAATGGCAAGAGGGAAATGGCGTAAAACGCCATGTAGTAGATACTCGGTTAGAAGGTCCCTTGACGCGGGGGAGGCTATGCTACGAACCTTGGACAGTCTAAGTTGCCTCTACAGGACTGGAAAGGGGCTATGCAATTTAGAACGGCCGGGGAAAGCGGAGTATCTCGGGCTAGCTCTTCGAATTGACCTTGTCTGCGTGGTGCTGTGGTTGGTCCACTCTGTTTTCCGCACGAATCTATAGTTTTCACTATGGAGACCAGCTTTTTTCACTTACACCTAGATATTGGATAAAACATCGTCGTCCTGGACCGGTAGGAGGAGGCTGTGTATGCGGAGTTCGCAAGTAGCTTCCCTTTCTTCTAGCCAGGGATGTGTTAGTGATGATCAGGTGCTGTCCTCATCCCGGGGATTCTCCCGGTTCGCTGCAATGTGTAGGATAACAATACTGCACTGGCCCAATCAAGAGCCCAGTTCTATCTAGTGAGGCCGTGTTGGCAATGGTTTCCGGAACCTTTGTCCTCGTCGAATTAAGGTCTGTCATAATAATAGTTAGCCAGCCCAGTATCGAGAATGTACTCAGTTCATTACAACGATTTGGACAAAGACGTGAATCTTGGTGTATTGGACCTTCATACGGAAGGTATTAGACTGAATGTGAGAAACTTCATAATATTCTTCCCTTTTCGTAGCTAGGTGTATGTTAGTGATGGCCGTGTTGCCGGCCATCTCGCCTGAGCACACCCAGTCCCAGTCGCGAGTCGGAGTAAAACATGCTACAACATCACAATATCTACCCCCTCGCTACAAAGTTTGTGAGGCTGTGTAGGTGAAACTTACGCCTTCTTGACTCTCGCAGCCACTAGTCACACGTTGTTATAGAACCCGGATCGTGAGGTAGCCTTCGGGCCAAAACTGTTGAGGACTAAGATATTCAATATTGGAAGACTTAGCACCTTCCCATAGAAGTAAGAGGCTGCATATGCGGACCCGTTTCCCACTCTATCATTCCCCTTTTATTTAGACGACAGTGGCGATCGGCTAGCTTCCTGCCTCTGGCAACTCCCCTCGTTGTGGCATTCCGCGAGGATTCGGGACGACGATGATACCCTCCGGCCTTTTTTTCGAAAGGATCGGGAGGCTGTGTATGCAGAGGTTTTGATGCCTTACCTATTGGCCCCACGACGGATGTGGTAGTCGGGTCCCGGGCCATGATCAACCTCCATCCGGAACGCTATCGGCACGGTTCGGTCCCATGATGATGCACTTTTGCCGTCTGGTAAAAGGACTGAGGCTGTAAACACGGAGATCATAACCCCTCTGATATCTGCTTCGGGATTTGACGGTGATAATCAGGTCATCGAGTCTGCCTCGTGCACACCATCGAGTCGCCGAGATGGTTCAGAACTACGACGTCGCAGAATATACCTCCCTTTCTCCTTCCAGTAGTAGTAGGAGGCTGTGTAAACGAGCATTACCAGTCCACAGCTCCTGGAATCATGCGTAGACGGCATCGTTAGGACGATCCGGTCGCGGAACACGGTCGAGCGCGCCGTAGCTCTGTCACGAGGACTCACGGTATCCGAAGCGGGGCCGGAAGGTTTAGCGTGATTTTAGAGTAGCATGGGGCTGTGCAAGAGATCACATATGCCTTTCTACATCCCTTGACTGTGTCAGAAGTAATAGGTGGTAGGTGGTGGGGGGGCATAAACATTGCGATAATACTCGGCAAGCTGGGAGTGATGTCTTGAAGTCCGGCTACGAGCCGGACATTAGCTAAGACCACGAAATATACGTTAAGTAACGAACTGTAAGCCAAGACTATGATACGACTTGGCAGCACGGCTCCTTTCCTACCTTCTATATCGTACGTAGTTTGGAATGGATATACGCCAGGACAAGGGTCTCCAACTCCCTAGAATTTAATCCATACCAACGGCTGAACTGTTTCCATTCTAACCATTGCGCAATGTCTAACGTGAGCCAAGTACGAGCCGACGATCCGATGTTCTCAGGACTCATACTCTTTAGAATTTTCCAGCGCCAAGGCCAACCATGCTCACTCGACTCGGCACTTTCCTATTTCGCATGCCCGGCCCCACCTCCAGTGCTTCCCACGCCGCTACATAGTTAACTCCTAACTCCCGGCGGTCGGGGATCTCCCGTTTCGGACGCTTGGGCCACACATGCCCGTCGTTTTCTTGTAAACCCCCCCGCTTTAACGCAGTTGCATCCATTGAATGGAACGCTGGCACCCCCGGGAAATGCCACTGGGACCCAGACTAAACGTGGCTGTGCCTGCAGGACATTGGGGTTGGGATGCTCCGCTCGTCGGCCCCGAGAACATCGTCGCGACGATCCACACCGGGATCGCCCGAGTCGACTAAAAGGGGCCAAGCACGAGCTCTCGTGCAACTCTATACCCCGCTTTCCCCGCCTCCCCCGCGTCCCCATGTCCCACACTAGATACTAACGCAGCCTAAGTCTAATTTCTGCAGTAGGACGGTTTTTAATGCTTATGCGAGAGGGTTTTTGAGAACATCTTCGCTAGTGGGTATATAACATCTCCACGTCCGTGCTTTATGATGCGTACTCTGGAACCACAAGATCAGCACTGCCCAGATCGTCGGGCCTCTTAAGAGTCCTGCTCTCTTATCGGGATCAACATTTGTTCTACTCTGCGAATATTGGATCGAGTCGTCTGTCAAGATGGGGTTCAATCTCCACGCCGAGGGGACGAATGACCCCAAAGACGTCAGAAACTGGCGCATCCACATGGTTGCCGTTATTGCCTCCATGTCCGCCATCGCCAGTAAGTCAAGGCCAGGCGCGTGGAGAGCGGCTTATACGTGGTTATTGCTAGCATGTCCTCTGACAAATCTTCACAGTGGGATATGATACGTCGGTTATAGGTGGAACAATGGCCCTAGACTCCTTTGTGAGGGATTTCGGGCTGATCACCACGTCGGGGACCGACCGCGATACTCTCCAGGGAAACATCGTCTCCACCTTCCAAGCCGGCTGCTTCTTCGGGTCCCTTCTGACTTTTCCCCTCGCCGAGAAGATCGGTCGTAAGAGAGCCATCCTTGTCTCTGCCGCAGTTTTCATCTTGGGAGGCACTCTCATGACGGCTAGCCACGGAAACCTGGCCATGCTCATCGCGGGGCGCGCCGTTGCGGGCCTGGGAATAGGAGCGTCTTCCTTGATTGTTCCCGTGTATATTGCCGAGACCTCGCCGCCGTCCATCCGTGGTCGCCTGATTGGCATCTTTGAGGTCCGTCCGGGTCCAGTCGGTTTGCTGATGGGAGAAGATCTTGAACTAAGATACGATAGATTGCATCGCAAGGCGGGGGCTTGTTAGGCTTTTGGGTAAGGCTTGCGCACCCTTGGGCGTGGTTATGGCCATTAACAGATTCCCAGATCAACTACGCCTGCGACCAAACTATTTCGTCCAACCGCGAGGCCCAGTGGATTGTGCCGCTTGGGCTCCAGCTTGTCCCAGGTGCGCTGTTGTGCGCCGGGATGCTGATATGCCCAGAGTCACCTCGATGGCTCGCCCGCAAGGACCGGTGGGAGGAGGCCGAGAAGGTTTTGCTATACCTCCGGAACTTGCCTTCGGACCATCCTTACATCCGTGACGAGCTGTCGGACATCCGCCAGCAGGTCGAGCAACACACTGCTAACAAAATGACCTACCCGAAGATGTTCAAGCGGCTGATTCAGAAGGGTGTAAGAAACCGCATTCTTATCGGCTTACTGCTGATGGCTTGCCAGAATCTTACTGGTGTGAATATCATCACATACTGTAAGTTGCACCAGCCTTCCGTTGCACATATCCCACCGACTCACAGGATCGCAGACGCTCCCCGCATCTTTGAGACCCTAGGAATTACTGGCACAAGCACCAAGCTCTTTGCAACTGGGTTCTATGGCATCGCCAAGACCTTGGGCATGGTCATCTTCTCAGTCTGGCTAGTCGAGCGCGTGGGCCGACGGAAGGGCCTCATCTGGGGCGCATTCGTTGGCTCGCTTCCGATGTGGTACATCGGGGGCTATGTGATGAAGGCGGACCCGGCGACTGCTGCAGCGGCTGGTCAGACCCAGCGGGATGGGTGGGGATATCTAGCCATGGGTAAGTAAAGGCGCGAACGGTCACCTGAGACTACTCTAACTATTATATAGTTTGTGTGTACCTGTATGGTCTCATCTACTGCGCGACTTGGCAGGGTATTACATGGGTGTATTGCTCCGAGATCTTCCCCATCGGTATGTTAAAGCCATCTCCCCCCCGAGTCTTATTGTCTAACACGGCTGGGCAGATATCAGGATGCTGTGCACAGCCATTACTACGGCTGACCAGTGGCTTTGGAGCTTCCTCATTTCCCGGACGACGCCCTACATGATTACCTCCCTTGGATATGGAACGTACATGTTCTTTGGTGCTCTCATGGTCCTGATGGGCTTCTGGGCGTTCTTCTTCGTTCCCGAAACCAAGGGTACGCTCTGTAACATCATTGGCACGAATGGGGCACTACTAACAATATCGTACAGGTCTCTCACTCGAAGACATGGACACTCTCTTCTTCTTGAGCAGGTCCAAGACTGTTTGGCGGTCGTTAGTCGAGAGACGGAGCACGGCCGACATCCTTCAGGAGCGCAGGCAAGAACTTGTCGTCTACGACAAGAAGGAGGAGGCCCGCTTGGAGCAGGTCGAATCAGTCGATCCTTATCAGAGGCATGGATAAGCAACCCCATAGTATCTCGCACTCCGGCAACTAGGCTTATCTACTTGCCTTTTCTTGCGCGCCTTGGTCACCACCTGCGCTTGGAGGCCAGTACAGCTACTTGGTATCGACGGATTTATGGTGGAACACTCATTGAGTTGCGTGATGAAACAAAAGAAAAATAATTTCTCCCTGTTGTCAGTGGCGGAATTGGAGCAGGTGCCAGGAGCGTAGGCCTGGGTTTTCGTTTTAGTTGGGGGAGGGGGGGTTGTCACGGGAGGTTACATGTATATATCTTTACACATTCACTCGTACTCTGCAAATAGCGCCCTTTAACGGTATCATAATCGTACCTTACGCACAATTTGATGCAGTCGGTATTGTTGTGCAGAAGAGTGAGTCGGCCGGCATGAATACTGTAAGTAACTGGCAAGGGGGAGAGTGCTCCCTTAGATCTAGAAGTCAGGTCAGGACGGGAGGCTTTAGCCCCCTTCCGTTGTTTAAAAGACAGGGAGGCGGCCACGTTGAACGCCATACAATAGTCGCTTCTATCTACCAAAGGCCCCACTTACGACGGAGGTAGAACATGGTAAGTACACCAGTCACGGTGATTACAATACATGTAATTGAATGTTCCCTCTACTATCTGTCTCGAAAGTGCTCGTACCTTGGCATGCCACTGCTGCAGCCTGTTGTCTTACTTCTTGGACTTCTTGCTCGCGAAATTGCCAGGAGACATTTCCGCTACGTTTTCCTCTTTAGCAGAATGCCAAGTAAGATGCGGAATATGCTGTATTATACTTTCGAGGTAAGACAGTGTAACAGTCTTACGCGTCTGGGGAGATACTACAGACCTCGTACGTGATAGAGATCACTGCTTAAGTATCAAAACTATGCTCCAAGCCATCTTTACAGTAACATTCTATGTGCCTTTTATTTTGCTGCTCTACGCGTCATACCGGTCAGCGACTCGAGTGCAAGACTGATTTGCTATATTTGTTCGAAATAGATTTCGGGACTATATTATCCCTAAAGTGGGCGTGAAGTAGTACCCTTGAAATGGGTCATATATATATACATATTCACTGACAATCCTATATTCCATACCGCCATCAAGCCGAAGAATCCGCGTACTGATCCAGCTTGAAGAGCTTCTTCGCATTCTCCCGCCCAATCTTGTACCGATCAGTGACTGACATCTCGGCGTTATCAAACCAGTCGCACGCATCACTAAACGACTCGAAGGGATAGTCGATCGAGAAGAGGATACGATCCGCGCTGATCTGGCCCATGCAGAAGTGCAGAGTCGCTGTTGAGAAGTGACCCGAGGTAGTGATCCATATGTTGTCGTTGAAGTACTGATAGATTGTCTTCTTGCAGGTCTCGGCTAGGCCGAGAGGCTTCTTGACATCCTCGAACCAGTGGTTGATGCGCCACATGTCGAATGGGATATGCTCGCCGAGGTGTCCGATGATGACCTGTAGCTTGGGGTGGCGGTCAAAGACGCCGTTGGTGATCATGCCCAGCGTGTGAAGACCGACGCCTTGGGCGAAACTCAGGGGAGGGCCAATGAGCCACTTCCGATCTGCCCATAGCTTCTCATGCTGCTGACCCGTAGGGTTGCGAGGGTGGAGGTAGAAAGGAACATCGAGCTGCTCAACCTTTTTCCAGAAGACGTCCCACTCAGGCTGATCGTAGAAGATCATGCCTTCTCCGTCCGCGCCGCTTCGCTGGGTATCATTGACCAACGCGCCCTTGAACCCGTACTGAACGACGCAGCGCTCAAGCTCAGCCGCAGCCTGCGCGGGGTTGTGCATGGATAGGGTCCTGGTGGATGATCTGTCAGACGAGAGTTCGCAGTCTCGGTATGGGGGGACACTCACGCAAAGGCGCCGAACCGGTCTTCCTTGCCCTTTATGCGGCCCGCAATGTAGTCGTTGATCTCCACGGCTAGACTTTGCGCGTCCTCGGCATCCCAGATGTCCTGGACGCCGGGGGCCGTATAAGAAAGGATCTGGAATCCCACACCGTGCTTCTTTGCGTAGTCGACGCGGATGTTGTCAATGTCGTTAATCTCGGCGCAGTGCTTGTCCGCGTCGGCAGCAAACATGCCCGCCCACCAGCGAGTCTTTTCACTGAAGCGCGGGAGCGCGAAGGCTTCCTCGAGTGCGACTTTGCCAAGCATTGTGAAGTGTGGTATAGTGTGGTATAGTAAGACTATGAGGATTGCTGCCGGTGTAGTGTGCTTGAGAGAAGGATGGCATTGATAACATGAGTTTCCCCCACGCTTATATATGTGTAGTTTGAGGACCTTTATGAGAGGCCGGCTCGGAAGTTGACTGCCGTCCCCAAGAACCCCGCACGTATCGTCATGGGATCTCCGGGATTCACATTGTCGTTCTGATAACATGACAGTGTAGACAAGATTCATACCCGAAGGGCTTCACCCGGTGGAGTCCGACCCTCCATCAGCGGAAATGCGGGAGTACGTGAGATGGCCCCGCACATATATCCGCATTTAATATCCGCACCCGATACGACAGAACAGACCGAAATCGCTCATGCTTACGAATGGCTTCTAGAGGGGAATAATTTTTAGCCAGTTTTAGGATAATTACATGATCGGAGCTGCTGCCGTTCGCGGTTGGTGACGAAACCTGTGCAGCTTACATCCAGATCTTCGGGCTTCCTACCTCGTTGCCGGAAGCTGGTAATTGTGATAGAATCGCAAACTTGTCAAAAGATACGGAATGATAGGATCATGCCTCTGTCTCCCTCTCCCACCGACGCCTTTACCCCTGTTCCTTTTTTCTTTTTTCGTTTTTTGCCGTCTTATCCCTAAATGCAAAAAAGCACCTATAAGCTTGACCCGTTTACAAAATTGTCGTGACAACGGTTCACATAAACGCACTTCCCCCAAGTGGTATGAGCGGGACTGGATTCGGACCCTTGGATATGTTACTTCAGGTGGGACATATGAAACTATCCATTGCCAGAGTAGAGCCTAGTGTTAATATACGAGTACGGTATTTACTAAACAAAGCGCATTCGAAATAGTCACCGGACTTGAAACGCGGTATCACTAAGAGAGAAATACTTCTCTGCATACAGAATAGACAGGAATACACTCTCACTCCCAGTATTCTACCCTTGTAAAAAAGATTCATAGCCCCCCCAGGAGAAAAAGTCGAAGCCGTCAAAATCAAGGACCGCAGCCGGATCATCCCAGCTCGTCATTGGATAATCAGGCGGAACTTCAGTCCCAACGCTCTCTGCGATATGCCCCTCGACAGCCGGCTCCTCGAGTAACATATGTTCCGGTTGACTGATGGTTCCATCGCCGTCGGGTATATCGAGGTGGAACATCTTCCTCACGGGCCGAGTGGACAATTCCCGCCTGCGGGCTAACAACTGGCTCCGACGTCTGTCGATGTCTCCCCTGAGTTTCTCTAGGATATCGTGGTAGTGGCTGGCCTGATGGCTCCTGCTGGAGAATCTTTTCAACACGCCAATGGCATAATCGAACGCGCTCGTCATGGTCACGTCCGAGTCCTCCTTTACAAACATGGCGAGCCCCACGACAAGAGCAGCCGGGAGAATGACAGCTCTGAAATCATCAGGTCAGCTAGATCCGGGTATCATGCTGTTAGGGCACTTACTGAAGAAGACACATGTTATCCAGCAAAAAGTCCTTTTGCAGTGCTTCGTGGCAAGTCTCGAGTAGGAATACTGCAGCATCCATGCAGGTATTGGCCAATTCCGAGATCTCCTCCTCCGTGCTGGAGTTCATACTCGGCGGTACTGGCGCAGCATTTTCAGTTCCCTGTCCTGACTGGGAGGGATCCTTGGACAGCAGATGGTGTATGAGATATGGTCGGGCTATAATCAATACAGTATAGTAGTAGAAGCAGACATAATGCACATTCCCAATGACATAAGCCTGATCCATGACTCTTGAGGTTTCGGGACCCGGCGCGCTGTGCAGACCAGGATCCATTTGGGCGCTCCAGTCTTTAAGGCCTCGAAGGATGCGATTCGCAGAGTTGGCGCTAGCGGGCCTCTCGTTATGAGCGCTGCGGCGCAAGCTGTTTACGGTCAAGAAAAGCGAATAGGTGGCATCCAAGGGGGAGTGCTTGTTGAGAGAAGCGTGGTCCGATGCCGATGAACCGTGCTCGCCGGCTGGGGACGTTACTGCCGCCGGCCGCCCTACCAGTGAGCTAACCAAAAAGTCCAGGACGTAAAGGCTTTTCCATATCTTGCGACTATAGACAGATCAGCCATCAAGAGTACTTGTATGCGGGCGTTTGTCATATCTTCTTACCGTTGATCTCGGTCTTTTGCTTTGGAGAAGTGAAGTTCTTCGCAATGTAAACCCAGCATGTGTCCTACGCGGGCTGCTATTCCTAAATACATGTATCCGGTGTTCCTGCGGCACGCGCACAGCATGTAGAATGCGCTCAGCAGAAATACCCGGACAGTATCCAGGGTAATGATGTCCAAAAGCTGCAAGTCCACCAGGCGCCGGGAGCGATCTAGATGGGTACGCTCGCACTGGATGAAGGTGTGGCGGTCCGAATGGCATGTTGCCCCGATTGCTAGAACGAGGTCCAGTTGGAGTTGTTGACTCTCCTCGAGTTTCTGACCCTGTTCTGTTGCCTCTAAAACCTGGATTGTGGCTGCGCGGTCGAAGAGGTCTAAAACTCCGCTGCTCTGTATGACGGTTTAGCATGGGCGTCGAGTAGAGATAGTGATACGACTCACAGCAGCAAAGAATACGTCGACAAGCTCCCGCTTTCGTGAGATATTAGGCTCGTCATGGTGTAGAGTGGTGGAACACGTGGGTTGGAGCTGCGTTTCGAGCATGGTATTACTGTAGTTGCACTCGGTGAATGGCGATGGTCCGGTCCGGCGCCGAATGATGTCTCGCACGAGCGGCAAGAACGCAATTATTGCAGAGTTTCCTACGAAGACTAGACGAAGAGAAAGGTTAGAGGGTGGGATTTCCTCTGTCAAAGCGAGAACAAGGATCCATGTGTCGATCCATACCGTCATTGCCACTAGAGTCTTTCAATATGCGTGGCTGAAGAAAGGCGTGATCCTCGGGTGTCTCACCGGGGACATTGCTATCGGGGGCGGCCTGGGCCAAATCTACGGCCTCGTCTGGTGTCGACGGCGTTGGAAAGGATGACTGGGGCCCTGGCCACGTTTGTGACTGGGACCGTGTCTGTAAGTGCTTCTGTGGTAATGATGGTAATTCTGACTCCCTTGCCAAGACCGATTCATGTTCAGATATTGCCAGTGATGGCGCCTGCGGTTGGCGTTTCCGACGGTCGCGATTGTACACGCACGACGACTCGCAGTTCCGACGGATGCAGTGAGAGCACGGAAGCCCACTGCTACATCTTCTCTTGGAACTCTGGCATGGAATGCACGCTTGGGTGTGTCTCCTGCGGTTCGCGCGTGTCCTGGACAACATTTGCGGCCCCTCTTCAGGTTGAGATAGAATGCGGAGAAGTGTGCAAAGCGGTTGTTGTAGAAGTCGATGTTGCCCGTGCGGAAGTGCGGAGGTGGAGAAGACTGGGTTAAGAACGTGGGGGCATAACTTGGGAGACAACTCAGGCAGGATATCCGACACTGCGGGGAAACATGCTTATGTATTTCCGCATTTGAAGCTCCCCGCCTGCCACCATCCCCGCGAATCTCCTTCCTATATCCCTGTCTTCCCCGTCTTTGTGGCTGCGGGGTAATTAGTACAAATACCCGCCGCATCCCGGCCAACCTACTCCAAGCCACACGGGCAAGGAGGGCCTTTTTAACCCGCGCCGACGAGGTAGGTGCCGACGCGGCCTTGGGGTGTTTTCAGGACATCCAAATCCAATGTCCAACAATAGACATCAATATTCAATATCCAGGAATAGAACTAGGAGTTTTACCAAACCTTCGGACATGGCGGGGCTTTGCGGAGAGTGTTGTACCCGACATTACTTGTATGTAATACTCATGCGAGGTATTCCTACACCCTTGATGACATGACCCGCTTCACGCTTGCAGCACCCTTGTCGAGTGTGATGGGCCTCCGAGGTAGCGTATCAGCAGAAGTGGGCCCACAACACGGGTACTTGGTACGTGCACTCGGATTACCAACCGTCCCTGTGGGTCGGGAGACGCTCCAGATTGGCCACTGGCATAAATCACCCGACGGCGGCCCGCCAGCCATCAGTCTATTTCCGACAAGCCGAGCTGCATAACACGACGGCTTCCTTCACTATCTCCGGCACACCTCATCCCACCTAGAGTACCTACCAAGCAACTCGTTGAGCATCCATCTCAGCCATCAACGTCTCAACTTGGAAAATGACTCACTCGTATTCGTTCGAAACCCCCGGGCTCTCGCTCGACCAGGGCATCGTCAAGTTCTTCGAGGACTTTTACCGCATATCCGACACTCCCGGGGACCATGACAATTACGTCGGCCAGTTCGCCGATGACGCAACATTTATCGTTGCCGGCAAGAAGAACCACGGGCGCGAGGGTAGGTTATTAACTACATTGAAAGTCATCTACGTATCCCGCGGGCCTAACGAAAACTAGAAATCACGAAGCAGAGGTTGGCAATGTGGGAGCACGTCGAGCAGCGGAAACACACCGTCTTCAAGATATTCCCCTTTGGCAACGACTCTACCGAGTTTATGATTTATGGCCTGGTGAACTATCAGCTCAAGAGCGGTGATAAAAAGGACGTGGAATGGGCAGGAAGGGCGCAGGTAGTCAAGTTGGGCGGGGCCTGGAAGCTTCAGTTCTACCAGATCTGGCTGTAGGGGAAGGAAGTATTATAGAACATCTTCCTCACTTTTAATGATATTGCAAACATGGCGTACAAAAGTCGACCTTCATTGTTACCGATGTGTTTCACCATCGCTGAGCCCGGCCGACAAGTTTCCCGCGATTAGTTTGCGCAGTTTTTCATTATCTTTACTGTACTGCCTTCCGGGCGGTAAACGCCTCGATTCATGCCTTAACTAACAACAGCCTTTGCAAACTGGACAAGACGAGGCGCTATCTTGTCACCAGCCTCTACACAATGCCAGTGGCCCACGCCATCCAAGACTTGAATCTCTTTGCGTGACGTGTCCGTTGCACAGCTGTGGGGCAGCGATTAGCTAGCTGCCATGGGAGGTACGAAGGCAACATGCTTACCTTTTCAAGATCTCCTCTGATGATTTTAGAGGTGCAGTCTTATCGTCGGCCCCGGCGATGATCAAAATGGGACAAGTCACCGAAGAGTAGTCCGGCGCCTCTGCGTCCGCAATCACCCTACACAGCGACGCGTACCCCTGGGGATCCTGCGCCATAACCAAGGTCCTGACAAAAGACCTGTGTACCTGGGTAGCACTGGAGCCGGTGGCGGCATTGGGTATCGTGTCGGCCAAGCCTTCCATGCCATCTGAGAGATTGTTAGCCCTCCTCAATACCAAGCACTGTACTAGATGATACTTGCTCTTGATAACGTTTTCAATTCGCTGCGTGAAGACGTCGCCCATGGCGGGAGTGGGATGTACCGGGCCCAGCAGCACGATCCCCAGGAGTTTGACCCTAGACGCAACGTCGCAGGCGACCATGCCACCCATAGAATGGCCGACGAGGATCGTTCGCGAACTCTCCAGCCCCAGCTCCCGAATGAGAGCCTCGACGTCTTCGGCCATGGATCTCACATCTTGTTTACCCCCTTTGAATTTTGACTGACCACTCCCTGAAATTTGTAAGTCGAGGGCAAGAAATGGGAAGGCGAGCGATTATAACAAACCATAAGTATCGTACGCCACAAAGTCGTATCCAGATGAAGTGAGCTCGGGTATCAACGGAGAGTAAAACGAATGCGTTGACCCTAGCCCGTGTATGCAGAGGAAGGTAACCCTCTTCTCAGCTGCTGCCTCCGCGTTGCCACGGACAGAGGCAGCGAATAGCTCCTTGCCGTTAATTGTGAAAAACGGCATCTTTGCGGGCTGGAAAAAGAGTCACGCTTGTGTTGTGTCCAATGATTGACATTCACCTCTGTAGCTCTCCAAATAAGGCCAGCTCTGTCAAGCTGAGGGAGTGAGTACTTTGCTTCGGAACCTGCTCCACGTACCTCGTACGTCATTTTAGGACAATACCGAGGATTAATGCCGAACCAGCATTGTTATCGCTCGTGTCCCCACAACAGTGCGGGGAAGCGAGCAGCTGCCGACTTCGTCGTATGATCTTCGCCACTTCGGAGACTAGTTGCATTATCCGACGTATACCATCCGAAAGTCCCTATCCGATAGCTCCACACTCGGGGACTCTGCTTGTACACTCGGCCCTACACGCACCCACTTGTGGCTAAGCATGGCAGCGAATGTATGGTACTCAGGCGCCACGAGTGGGGTAAAGTTACCGGCATTTCCGACAGAAGCCGACAGATCCGATTTGGGGCATTGTCGTCTACCTCGTAGTGCTACCCCGGCACCAAGGTAAGTATCGTGTCATAAAGGCTGTTAAATCCTGGGGGACTGGGGCGCGGACATATGGAAGGATGTTTTCGGACTTAAAGGCCCGGAGTCGGGGAGGATATGATAGCAGAAAGCGGGCACCGTCTTCAGATCAAGATCCACAAAGCCCCTAAGCTTAGCGTAATCCCTGACTACTGCGTTTGTCGACAGGACGAGGTACGAGAGACAGAGGTCTCGCGGCAGAGGCGAGAAAATGCCGATTGTAAGTTAATGAAGAGGGAGTTACACCCGTGCAAGGGTGCGTGTATGCAAATACCTGAAAGTACATTCGCATTATAGATGACAGTACCTGCCATGCTACGGAAGTCTGAAGGGCAGATATTGGTATTAGCGTTTGTTACTTAAATTGTTCCATTGATTACAATAGACATGAATCCCATATATATTCGATCATGCTGATAGTACCATTAAACATTCAATCTTGTAAAGACGGGAGGCACATACCAGACACCCGTAGGAACCTCGCATATACTAGTTCATCTATATGTCTAGGGGAGTTTATGGCCATGACCAGAATCGTTTCCCTCGTTCCCTTCTTGGAAAACGGTCTTAATAAAACGGCCCTAGGACCTGAGCTCGTCCGCGTTCCTCCCAAAGTCCCACGATGCCTCATCCGACCCGTTAGGTCTCGAAGCCCTCTGGAAGTCCACGACCGCTCCCTCCAGCTCCACCACCGGCCTGACAGCAACAACCTCGGCGTCATACTTGGCCGCGAACCACTTCTGGAATATGCCAGGGTGACTGAACAAATTGGGGAAGTTCTTCCTCATGCCCTGCAGCGCCATTCCGGAGATCTGGTCAACGCTGTGGGCGTGCCTCAGCTCCAGGAACTCTTCATCTAGCGTGTCCCTGAGTAGCTTCTGGATACCCTCGGGGTACGCCCCCGCCTTAAACAGCAGCAGGTCGTACTGAAGCAGAGACGTCTTCCCGTGCCAAGAACCACCGCGAACAGCCCGATGATGTAGGCCGACCATGGCCGCGATGGCTCCCATGCACCCGGTCCCGTAATCGGAAATCGGGAATGGCGGGACGACAGGCTCGTTCAGGCCCATGAACTTGCCCTGTTCCCACGCGAGACCGCTGGCGCAGTCTGCAATTTGCTGCCAGCCGGGGCGACCAGCCCATTCGCCCTGGTACCCGAAGCAGTTCTCGTTGACGTAGACGAAGCCCTTGCCTCTCGCCTTGGCAAGCTCGCGGAGTGAGTTCGCGCCGTATCCAAGCTTCTCAATAGCTCCAGGTCGGTATCCGTCTAGCACAATGTCCGCTTCTTGAAGGAGCACTTCAAACTTGGCACGCCCCTCAGGGCTCTTCAGGTCAAGCTCAGTCGTATGCTTGCCCATGTTCACATCGACCTGGAAGAAGGGAACGTCGGATAGATTGGGACTCGTGACCTTGAGTACGTCCGCGCCGTACTCTGCCAGGATTCTCCCCATGACTGGGCCCGCAATTACACGACACAGTTCCAAGACCTTTATGCCAGCAAGTGGCCGAAGGTTATCGGACTGTGGCAGTGGAGTTGGTGGCGATTCGGTCTCTAGAGGGGAGACCTCCCACGGCAGCCCACCGGCATTTTCCTGACCCTACAAACCCTCGCGTTAGTTCACAGACTCGAGGTCGGATATGAGAGCAGGAGCGCACTTACATGCGGCGTCTTGACAAATTCCTCATGTTTCAGAACCGGCACACCAGCCTGCCGCTTGGCAGCGTTCATCTCCTCCAATTCGTCCGTCGTAAAGGTTTTAACCGCCCCCTCGATGACGGAGACAATATCCTCATGGGTCTTCAGATCATCCCGGAACGGAGGAAGGCCAATCATTTTGAGAGTAGTGGTTGCTTCTAGCGAGCCGTGGATATGGTAGTACTCCCCGGGTGTCTTAGTCTCGTACATATTTGCGGACATGCGCCGATATGTGTTAGACTGCGCCTGAAGCAGGTCCGTATCTAGAGACGGTCAGCTTCAGATTCTGCATACGTTTATAATGCGCAAGTTTTCCTTACCCTTCAGGAACCTCTTCGCCTCGGGTTGTAGCTTCCCATACCCACCCACCGTTGTAAGGTAGGTCTGGAACAGGAAAGCAGTCGTCTTCTCGAGGTCAATCGAGATAGACCGGTCCTTCGTCGAACCCTCTCGAAGGTCGACGAGGCAGCTCGCGACAGCACCCTCTATGGCCTTGAGGGCAGCTGCGGTTTCCGTTTCCTTGAGGGGGATAGGGAAATAAGGGAGGTTCCGACTGGACTTGAAGGCCACATCTTTTAGTTTGTCGATGGCGACTTTTAGCAATGACGTCTCGTCCTGCGCAAAGCGACTGCTGAGGGCTTCAAGAATCCTCTCTGCTTCTTGGGTAGAGGAGAATTTCACCACCCCGTTGCCGTTGGTAGTCATCTTGGGAATGTATTTTCAGTTCTTTCTGTTCCGCTGTGCGAGTTAACAACCCGGTAGTCTGTCACAAGTCTATGTTGGTGAGAAGGATATGAATAGTGAAGATGTACTGTACAAGCGGGAGCCGATGCAAGGACGGGCTTAAACGTCACGAGTAGACCCACCGTGTTGCATCCGGCCTCATTCGGCAATCATATCCGGGACAGCAGCACACCCGCACGCTTCGGGGAATCTGGAATGAATCAGGTGCACAGCCGGAAGTATCGGGATCGTCCCATTATTTGTCGGAAGGCGGCTAAGGGCCCGACTCCGACGAACACGCCAAGCCCCTAGCGCGAAGCGAGGGGCCATGGACCCACATCACGGCCGGGGACTTCGGGGACGAGAGGGGGTTGTATGGACCCACATCAGTCGCCTTGGAGCATACCCGAGCCGCATGTCCAGGGATGCTCGGCTGTGTCTTGCGAATAACGTGGGGCGGATTTCTCAGCACGGCCTGGATATTCCCCTGAGTGTCTGGTGCCCCGGTCCCGGTGGCTGCGGGGTATCTAGACCGTTGAAACCCCATATAAGCGCGTGTGGAGCTCAGGGGTACCCTTCGCACTCCGCTCAAACTCCCCGCCGCTGAGAGTAGACTGCTGCTATCTTAGACCTTCTTCATACATAATCTTGAGACACCGCCGGGATAACAAACAACGACAAGCCCACCTAACTACACAGCCCACCACACCACAATGTCTTCTAACGGTGCAAACGGCGCGGCGGAGCCCAAGTACGATCCCAACTTTACCCAGAATGTCATCAACGCCACCGGGCCAAAGGCGTCGCCGCGGCTGCGGTCCGTCATGGCCAGCCTCATCCAGCACCTCCACGACTTTGCCCGCGAGAACGACATCACCATAACCGAGTGGATGGAGGCTGTCAAGATGGTCAACTGGGCAGGCCAGATGAGCAATGACCGGCGCAACGAGAGCCAGTTGCTCTGCGACGTCATTGGACTTGAATCGTAGGAGCTGACCGATCGTCGCCTCTCGCGAGTCGTACTTGAGAGCTTACATCAGTGCAGTCTTGTCGACGAAATCACGCACAAAGCCGTAGCCGGCTCTTCCTACGAAGTGACGAAGTCCGCCATCCTTGGCCCCTTCTTCCGCCACGACACGCCGCCGACCGCCAACGACGCGAGCATCGTCCTCAAGACGCCCGATGACGGTGAAATCGTCTACATGCACGGCATCGTCAAGGATGCGACCACGGGTACGCCAATCCGCGGTGCAAAGGTCGATATCTGGCAGTGTTCGACCAACGGACTGTATGAGCAGCAGGACCCGGACCAGCCCGAGTTCAACCTCCGCGGAAATTTCACCACTGATGAGAACGGGTACTACGGGCTCTACTGCCTCAGGCCGACTGCGTATCCGGTCCCGGACGACGGGCCAGCGGGCCAGCTCTTGCATATGCTGGACCGACACCCGTACCGGCCGGCCCATATCCACATCATCGTAAGTCTACTGCATTCCCATGTGGTTTGCATTCGGGAACCCAGCTAACACATGGACAGGTCGGAAAGGATCCCTATAGCGCCCTGACGACCCAGATCTTCGACAGGGAGAGCCAGTACCTTCAGGATGATTCGGTGTTTGCGGTGAAGGACGACCTAGTCGTGGACTTTAAGCCCCTTAAGGGTCATCCTCAGGCGACACTTGAGTTGACGTACGACGTCAGGCTGTCGCCAGCAAAGGGGCAGTGATGAACATGCCTGGGAGCAGCTTTATTTTTTTGCGCATGATACGTCTCGTTTTTGGATACCACAGTACATAGGATACTGTAACATGGAGTGATGTCTCTTGAGACTCTGACTTTGGCCATGAAGTGCTTGGGAATAGCATACGGCATGGTATCTCTGGATTAAAAACAACCTTGCCCTCAGTGTCAGATTATAAACGACGGGGCATGTTACAAGGGTAAGGTTTAAAGGCTTAATCCCATCGACATCGGCCAATCAGGGAGCCGTGGCCGTGGAAGACAACATAGCTGCGGTCATTGAGAGTCTCTATAGTAGCCCCTATCCGCAACACGTCAAACGAGACATCGGTGCTGCCCCCGTTTTTCGGATACAATAGAAGATACCTCAACCCCATCTTGTTTTCCACGCCAATGATCCTATCACATGTCATCCCGTAAACGCGGAGTACCGATGTCCTTTGTTCCCTGAATTATAGACGTGTTTGGTACCCCTGATCCTTGGTAGTGTTAGATCTTGCCCGTGCCTATAGGCGCCGGAGTTTACGGCCAACTTTGTGTCGCTGCCGTGTGCTTGGCAGCCGACATGGTTATTCAACCTTCAAACCTTGAGTGACCAAGTCTCTCAGTACAAGGTTTGTGGAGCCTAGGCGGCTATATTGCGCCCTTCCTGTAACACTATATCCGTTTGAAACCAAACTGTCAGCTCCTCCGACAGGTTAATGCACTTGAGGATACTGCAGGAGGGCATTTAATCTCATGGACTAAAACTCCAGCCACCCAACGTCCTGGTTCAACCAAGTCCCAAGGATAGAGTCAAAGCTCAACGGATCAATACCAGCCAGATCCACATGGCCCGGCTGGTATGACTCCTGCGTGGTTGGTAATGGCACACCCGGAGCGTCTTTGAGGTCTGCGAAATGGTCCAAGTTACTAGGACTGATCGCCGGTGATAAGGGTCACGGAGAAAAGGAAGGTTCTTCATACCATGGCTTCGCGAGTAGCTCATTCGACTTTTAAGCTCTTGCAAAGCTGTGATGGCACGCCTAGCTGCTTGAATCTGATCCTTGTAGTGTTCTAAAATCGAGACACATTGACTCCAGGACATGTCAAGTGACGACTTGGTGGATTCTACATCTATGGCCTGGCACATGGGAGCGGCTAGGAGAATGAGAGCCGACGCGAAGGTAACTAACCCGTTAGTATAAATAGCGTCCGATATTCCAGCGGTAGCGCGGAGTTCTCTTACAATAGACGGAGTGCCATGCCGAGCATGTGTAGCTGGTCCCGAGGTTCCGATGGATATTATCGATGAGCTGGAGCGCTGTTGTAACACAAAGGTTACAAGACCGTCTAACAAGATCCATGTCTAGGGTCTCAAGGTGCTCTGTGGAGGTGAGAGCCGCAAACTTTGAGGGAAACTTGGTCGTCAAAAGCAGCAAGGGCCGCAACGACAACACCCGAACATACAAATACCTGTTCTCGAAAAGAGAGGTTACCTCTGAAACATTAATATGGGAAGAACTAGAAGTCTTACCTGCAGTACAACACTTGTTGCTGTATGACCACGCTCTCCTCCCGCAAATTCGACGAGTCTTGATTGGAAGGCATACGCAGGTATTTGGGAATGGACTCAGAAAATTCATCAAGACGTCGACTGAGAGCTATAACGTCGGAGACGACCTCTTGTATGTTAAATTCGCTCTCTGTTATGACATGAACGTTGTTCTGATTCGGTGAATAGAGACGCAGGAGGATGTCGTCCAGTACCAAGAATAGCTTGGAGGACCACGTGCATAATCCCAGTCTCGACGGTATGCCGTGGGGCTGTTCTCCCTCCTCTTGAGTAGACAGGTATTCGTCGTCGATTAGGGAGGGGAAAGGAACTTTCCAGGTTGTGGATATCATTGCCGGTCTTCCAAAAGTCATACTTAGAAGTCTGTATAATTGAGTTAGAATCCACCGTCTCCACAGCCAACGACGATGGGGGAGCCTCTTACTTATCCAAGTTCAAACAGTTGTGCCAGATCCTCCGTCTCATCTCTCGTTCCTTTTGGGTCTGCCGAGTATGCCTGGGTGACTCGACGTGCAAGCCGACAGACTGCGCCACGCGAATGGCGAGGCCAATGACATTCCAGCAGCGGTTCGCCTGGTGATCGGATTGGAGGTAGACGCCAGTTAACAGAAGCATTTGAACAAGTGGGAGCGAGGCAGAGTCGAGCATCTCGAAGCGGTAGATGGCTCTCGACCGCTGGTAGAAGCTCTGGGCTAGAGGAGCCCTCTCGGCCGGAGGAACAGATTCGCTGTACTTGGAACCGAGCGCAAAGACAAGATTCAAGGTCGAGGTAAACACTGTCTCGTCTAGCTCAGCGATTGGGCTGCGGTCTATCTCGCCCCCAGCTCCGGACCATATGAGAGCGTACCGGTCCATGAAGGACGTCTTGTGTAGTACTGGAAACACGGGGTGCACAAACTCCCAGAAACACCGCGCGAGGTCGTCAGCGGTTTGGCGGGGGGGAAAGACGGAGGCTGATAGGTCCTTGATGCGTATGGGTTCAGGGAGGATGGAGCTAGATGGCCTCCGGTATCGACCATGTTGACGCTCCGACGTCGTCCTAGCAGCCCCGGTCTCATCGTCTAAAGGTGCTGTACTTTGTCTGCGTGCTTCGTGGTGGCAGAATTGGACGAATGCAATTGTCGATGACGCTCCGTACAAGTCATTGCTATCGTCGGTAGACGGGACAGTTGCCAGCCCGTCTACGTCGTCCGCGTAGAGGCTTTCGGAGGGTGAATGCATAGCTGGAGGGGGGTGTGTGCCAGGGGTGGCACGCGGGTGAGAAGGCGCGAGGCCATGGTTGGCACCATCAAAAGGAATTTCACGTCTGGGGGCCCCGGAATAGTCGCCTAGCGGCTGTGTCAGCATTCCTAAGTATACAACTTAATGGGTTACCGGCCGTTGGTAACCACAAGGACTCACCCGGGCTGAGTACACTCTGGCGGCGCTGCTCGAGCCTTGAGAGCCGTTCCTCTAGCGTAGAGCCGTGACTTCTGACATATTAGCCAGAGTGCGCGAATTCCAAAAAGGAAATAAGGGTATCTTGATATTACCTAGGCCAAGGAGCGGAATTGTCGTACGCACAATCCGCTGCCACCCCGCGCCTGTGGCACGACGAACAGGCCGGACGGTGTCCATCACACCGCGTCTTCCGGTCTTGACAAGTTTTGCATGCGGTCTGGACTCTACGTCGCCTAATTTGATCCCGCCTAGCACGCCGCTCGCTTGACGGGGAGGGAGTCGGCAGTGGAACCGCCGGAGGTCGCTCCTCCATTCGGCTAACTGGGCTAATTCCGGAGCGTGTGGAGACGCTGCACAAGCAGATTGGCAAAAATTATAAAAATTCGGTCGGGGGATGGGATAGATATCAAATTCTGCGGAGGTACAAGCCGAGAGGGAGCCGTGGTCCGTCGTCGAATTGCTGGTGCAAGTATTGGTAGAGGTGGCGGGGGGCTACCGTTGTCAACGTAATTCCCGTTATTTTTATGCCCGAGGTTACGTCAAGGCGGCTCCTGGTCCGGCATGGCTGTACCCGCTTTTGTTGGCACTTTTCCTATCTCGAGTTAGCTCATACCCACTTCAAGGGAACGTAGCTTGGGGTTTGCGGGGTTCAACCATGCCAAGACAAGGACAGTTTTCCTTTATCCAACAGGGCAGTACCTGAGTAGTTCTACAACCTCTGGCCGTTCAATGACTAAGTATAGTTAAAATATAGGTGACGCCGGGTGACAGGTCTTGCAGGAAGGCTTCCATGTTGAACGCAGTTATCCCCTCCACATATCAGTGTGCTAGTCAAATGCGAGCGGGATAGAGGCGCAGTACGTCGCATCATTTCAGTTGGGCGGCGTGGAAACGGGTATTGTGATCTCAGAGTTCAGCCATGGCACCTCGCCATCCTCTAGAACGACAGTACACATCGACCAACTCCGGCTAGGGGAGGGCCAGCGACATCATAGCGTGGTGTTCCAAGCTGGACAATACAAAACCTTCTAGGCCAGCCAATGCCAAGCGGGAGAACGTGGTAGAGATACTTACATCCAGCAGCCAGTCCGTCGATATCAAGGGTCGACCCCGGCGAGTCCCTCCGGATGCTGAAACTGGGGAT
Source organism: Scopulariopsis brevicaulis (assembly GCA_017657125.1). Lineage (NCBI taxonomy): Eukaryota > Fungi > Ascomycota > Sordariomycetes > Microascales > Microascaceae > Scopulariopsis > Scopulariopsis brevicaulis. The sequence goes on from JAGFNX010000428.1 coordinate 50,056, forward strand.
GGCACCTGGCTGTCAAATGAGTGGAGGCTAAAAACGTGCCGGGTATCATCATAATGGAAAATGACGTTCCGTCAGATATCTCCATGAATACTGGTACTAAGATTTTAAGCGAGTAGAGGTATAGCGGGGGCGAAACGAGGGCCAACACAACCCTCGCAGAGTCAGTGTGCAGCAAATCGAAGGCGGCTAAAGGTTACTGGTCGAGACCGGGGTACATCGCTGCATAATCGGCCCTTTGTCTGCACCGTTGTAGCATTTCCTTACGCCCACCTAGAAAGATACGCTCGTTGATGATTAGAACTCTTAAATGAGCTTGTACCACAACCAAACCGCTGACGATGACACTGGCCCCGAGTATAAGCTATCCATATGCCATACATTCCTGACTCAAGGCCTCGAGAAACTTGAGCGATTCAAGGCTTCGTGCCTGTCCACCCGCCTAGATCACAAAGATAACAGCAGCCATGCCATGCCTTGGGCCCTCAATATCGTCCTCAAAACCCCATATCTATTGCCTCCACGCACCCTGCGCTTTTCATGGACCTATTGAGAGGTTCTCTACCGACCTCCCATCACGGAAGTGGTTACCAGCAAATTAGTGCAGCTAGGATAGCTTATCCCGAATTCAGATTGGCGTTCAAGGGGTTCCATGGCACACGACTACACGTCCCCGCCGATGCCACATCCTGCGTAAACTGAGAGGCATAGTCGTCCCATGGCAGCTGCAGCCCCAGCTCGTCGCTGATCTCGGGGGCGAACAAGACGTCCGGCGGCGGGTGGGGCCAAAGGAAGCTCTCATCGACAGATCCGGCCTCCACTGAGGATGACTGCTCTGCCAAAGTTCCGCCAGAGGTAACATTTTGTGTGGATATTTGACCATCCCCAATTGTCGGCATTACCGTAATCGAAGGACCTGGGGATTGCCGGCTGGTATCTGTGGAAGGGTACTCATCGGTGTCTCTTCCGGGCCTCAGGATCTGTTCGAGATACGATGGACCAGACGGCTGGTGCTGTCGACGGCGCTGTCCTTCGTACCATTCCACCGCGTCGGAGAAGTGAGAGAGGATCTCGTGAAGCCGCCTAGCTTGCGGGCTCAATCTGGATAGCTTATCCAGTAGTTGGCGTGAGTGAGTGAACGACCGCTTGAGATCCGAGCCGTTATTCGCCGATGGATTGGGCGCGGCGAGAAGTGAGAAGCCGAGTACGAGTCCTGCCGCAAAGATCCAGGCCCTGGAGATAGAGATGTTGGTATAGGCAAAGAACTGGACACACTAGACGTAGATAAAGGAAGGGGCTTACTGTAGAATGCACATGTTGTCAAACAATATTCCCAGCGTTGCGGCGTCATGGCACATCTGTATGAGAAGCGATGCCGCGCCTGTACAAGTCTCTGCGAACTGCTGAGACTTCTGTCTGCCGTCTACCGCCTCCCTCGGCGGATCAGGCGTCGATTTTGACCGTAGTGGCTGTGGTGATGATGACCTTCCTCTTGCGAAAGGAGAGGGCTGGTCATGGAGCTTCTGTAACCTGGGCACAATCGTCGCAACGAGGAACGGGCGAGTCACGAGCATGACAGTATAATAGTAGCCGCAAGCGACGTGGAGGTTCCCAATAGTCTGCTCCCGGTGCTTCGAGTCCGGAACGCCTTCGCGGCTGTCCTTGCGTATGGGTTTCCGCAGCTCTTCTGGCAGAGCGCGGCTCCAGTCCTGCAGTGTTTTCAGGTAGTTCTCGGCTATTGGCGCGTCCAGGGCGGAGTCTGTTTTTGTGAGTGTCTGTGAAATGCTCTCAATCGTCGAGCAGAGGACAAAGTTGGCGTCCAGGACCAGCATGCGGTGATCCGCAACTTCGTTTTCCTTCGCGCCATCAGAGGACAACTGGTCGTGTGTATGAGTGGTGCTACTAGGCCGGCCGAGGAGGGCATTGCAGTGGAGATCCAAGACGCGGAGGCTTTTCCATATCCGGACCCTGATAGATTTGTACGAGTCAGTGAATTGGCTCGTAGCTACAGACGAGATGTGTGATGGTTCAACGGCACATCTAACGACACGAGACGAACCTGAAGCCTCTGACATCTGGGGGCAACGTCTGGTCCAGTTCAGACGAGTGGAGCCCGAGGATAGTGGCAGCCCTGGACGCGATGCCCAGGTAGAGAGACGCCGTGTTCCTTCGACAGGCGCAGAACATGTAAAAGGCCATCAGGATGAAGCTTACAGACATGTCCAGGCTCGGCTCGAGAAGCGAGTCCTGGAACACGGCCTGCTTTGCCCGAGAAAAGTACGACGCTGAATATCTCCTGTCCGAGTCTCCGTGGCCGCGGCACTGAGCGCCTATTGCAAGCATGAGATACAGTGATGTCTGCTTGTCGACATGAGACCATATTCCGCCGGATGAGGAGTCACGGCTACGGATTGACTGCGGTCGATTTAATGATTGGTCGGATGTCTCGAGAAGCTCTGATACATCTTTATCCGTAAATATTCCTAGGAAGCCGCTGGACTAGATACAAGAGGCGTATCAGCGGCAGTTGCTTCAGGGCCGACAAGGGTGGCCGCCTACAATAGACACCCAACAGAAGAGACCCAGCAACAGGGGTACTTACAGCCTGGATGAAGCAGTTGACTAAAGCGGCCTTGCCTTCATGATTAAGGTCCTCATTAAACTCACCAGGAGCCGGCCCCCCAACACTCGCCTCTAGCATCATGTAGCTTGTGACGCTTTCAGTGAAGGCGGAGGGCCCGGCATATTGCTTTAGCGTGGCTCGGAGGAACTGGAGGAACGACAGGGCCGCCGACCCGCCAATGTAGACTATCCCCGTCTCATGTCAACGCCATTGGCCAGGATGTCAAGGCGGAGAGATTGGGGCGGACAAGGACGCACCTTTTTCCCCAGCAGTGCCATTGCGGAGCATCCTCGGATGCATGTACTGCGAGCAAGAGGACGGATCCTCCCGAGCGGTACTCGCGTCTGGGGTCGGGTACGAGCTATTAGTTGCCTCTACAGTTGAGCGACCCGACAGAGGGCCGTCGACATCATCCGTCCGTGGCACCGCCGGCCGCGGTGCGCGCTCCCGCCGCTCGCTTCCGTATCGAGTATACACGCATGACGCCTCACGGCCCCGTCTAGCGCAGTTATGACATGGTGATGCGCCGTCACATCTCTTCTTTGACATTCGGCAGAAGCTACAGGCTCGCTGGGAGCGCCGCCGGCTCTCGAGCGGAACGCGGCCCCGAGCCATCGTAGGGACTGTCGGGTGTGGCGTTTTGGGACGAGCGAGGATGTCGGCCGGGCACGAAGGGGTTGATGGGCGGATGTCGGGAGTCGGCTGAACAGGAGCGGGAGTCGGGGAGTCGGAAAGGGAGTCGGAGGGTCGGAATAGGGGGTTAGAAAGGAAGAGTCGGAAAGGGTGTTTGGACTGGGTCCCGAAATAATTAATACGTCCGAAAATCTGTCCGACGCCTCCGCACTTGCCACGCCGACCGTCGGCTGCTGCCCCGACCCACCCATACAATCCACTTTGTTGGCGCACTCCTCCATGATCCCTGTCCCAGTTTCATGTGGGGCAGCAACGTTATCCGCATTTCCGCAACCCTGTTCCCAGACTACGGTTTGAATGCCGGCCTTGACTTGACCCACTACCTTGACCGATACATCGCAAGCCCACAACATCATAGTCTAGTGTAATCCTTCTTCACACCAATTCAGGTAAATGCAACCTTGCCATGTCGCATAGAAGCTGTATTGACGCGGCGGAAAACGGTAACCCCAGAAATGCGGGGGTGGGGATTCACCCTGCCTACCCCAGCTACAAGTCACGCTCGGGCTCGGGCGTAAGCTTTCCGCAGAAACAAGGATAAAAACATGTGGACAAGTATTCCTTAAAGGACCTGCTCTTCCTTGATATCTTTAGGATAGGAAAATAGGAATATCATTTTCACCCAAGTCGAAAGTGTCTTACACGTTCAATGTTACGTGCTTGACCGGCCGATAGCAGCACAAAACATCCGCAGCCATGTCTACCGAGTCGGATTCAGTAACCATTGGCGCGGATAAGGGCCGGAATGGTATCCAGCCCGACGTGTCTCATGTCGAGAACTATGGCCAGGCCTCGGCGCAAGGGCAAATGGCTACCGACAAGTAAGTGGGCATATCACTCTCCTCCCCTTTCCGGAACGGAGACTACCAAGCTTCGCGGAGCTTAGGTGTCAGGGTCCGACCATAAAGACGCGCGATGAAACATACTGACCCCCTGCTTAGGTTTGGCCAGTCTCTTGTCGAGATCGATCCTAAAGCCGAAGCTAAGCTGAGACTCAAGCTGGACTTTTACGTCCTCCCGACTGTCGCGATGCTATACCTCTTTTGCTTCATCGATCGAGCAAACATTGGTTCGTCCCTTTCGTAACAGCTATCCGATCGACCTACAAAACCTCGATTTGGCTGACATCTTCCGTGGCGGACAGGTAACGCTCGCCTCGCCGGATTCGAGGAGGACCTAAACCTCACCGGAAACGACTACAACACCGTCCTCACGGCCTTTTACATCTCCTATACCCTCTTCGAGCTCCCAAGCAATGTCATGTGCAAATGGATGGGCCCAGGGTGGTTCCTCCCCGCGATAACAATCGGCTTCGGCATCTGCTCCATCTGCAGCGGTCTCGTCCACAACTTCTCCCAGGCGTGCGGAGTCCGCTTTCTCCTAGGCATGTTCGAGGCCGGGGCCATGCCCGGTATGACGTACTACCTCAGCCGCTGGTACCGACGGTCCGAGCTGGCCTTTAGGATCGCCATGTACCAGGTGATGGCTCCCATCGCCGGCGCCGTGGGTGGGCTTCTGGCGTCAGCTATTCTGAAAATCGACAGTGTAGGGAGCATCACGAGCTGGAGGATGATATTCGTCATTGAAGGAGTCATAACTGCCGGCCTGGGCATCATCGCCTTCTTCACACTCACCGACAGGCCAGCCACTGCTCGATGGCTGACACAGGAGGAGAAAGATATGGCCATCGCCCGAATCAAGGCCGAAAGGGTGGGGACGACGAACGAGCTTGACAAGATGAACAAGACGAAGCTGGTCCGTGGCATCGTGAATCCCATAACTCTTTCAACGTCGTTCATTTTCCTCTTGGTCAACATCACGGTCCAGGGAATCGCCCTCTTCTTGCCGACAATTATCAGCACCATCTATCCAGACGACACCATTATCAAGCAGCAGCTATGGACGGTACCACCATACATTGTCGGCGCCTTCTTTGTAGTGGCGTTTTCTTATGTTAGTTGGAAGGTGGACCGCCGACAGATTTTCATCTTGCTCGGTGCACCGCTCGTCATGGCTGGCTACGCCATGTTCCTCGGCAGCACGGACCCCAAGGTCCGCTACGGAGCCGCGTTTCTGATTACGAGCTCGGCGTTTACATGGGGGCCCATGACCAACGCCCACGTCTCTGCAAATGTCGTCTCGGACACAGCTCGCAGCAGCGCCATTGCAACAAACGGTAAGAAGCTACTCCGCACGAGCCTTCCCGAATGCGGGGATCAAGCACCGATATCCTCAAGTATTTTGACGGCAGAGTGAGCTAACAGGACTTCTAGTGATGCTTGGGAACGTTGGCGGTCTTATCGCAACCTGGAGCTTCCTACCCTCGGACGCGCCAAACTATTACACCGGCAATGGCTTGAACCTAGCTACCTCGAGCGTCATCCTGATCACTTGTGTCATTGTCTTGATGTGGATAAGGTTTGACAATGCGAAACGTGATCGTCGCAGCGTCGAGGAGGAGCTTGCCGGCATGTCTCAAGAAGAAGTCGAAGATCTGGACTGGAAGCATCCAGGTTTCCGCTGGTTTCCGTAACTTTGGCGACAGGAAAGGCGGGTGGACGTTCAATTCGGGTCTTTTTTACCGAGGTCTTTCTTATAATGTCCTAGCCATCAGCTAGGGTGAGCTCTATTGGGTATTGGAGTTCCCGCTCATCATTATGAATACAAGGCTCAGGAGCCTGTTGGAGCTTGAAAATAAAACCTAGCCACATTGAGCCTTTGATACCTTAAGAGATATGGATCCCTTGTACGGCGGTCATCTCTCGCGTAGTTCAAGACACCTCTGCGTTGGTCCTAACGCAGACATGGAAGTGGATCACAAGTCGTCCCATGTCTCCTTAGATATTGGCACTATGCGATGCATTGAACCTGGCTGATATGATGTGCAGGTCGTAGCTTGGGAGCCCTCTGTGACTTGTGCAATTGATATCGGAGCAAGTTGGTAAGGGTGTTTGCAGTTGTCTTCCTCATGCCAGGCCCACTGCTGTGTGATCAGCTCCCGGAATCCAACTGCAACCTAGCCCTGGTTCTAGGCAAGGGGGGATGCAAAGCGAGCTGACATTTCTCCCATACACTCCTCCCCAATCTCAGAAATCTACGTATCACTTAAGGCTTGGCCAAGATACGGCGCGCCACGGTGGTTTGGTAGAATGGCATCTGCGTACCCCGTTTTCATTCCTTTTAAGTTGATTCCACATGGTATTCGGAATGGACTTGACCTATTGTCGAAGGACCCAAGCTACCTGCTTCCACTTGCCTCGCCGCGGGATTATTTACCCATATGACTAGCTCTACTGGCTGCAAGACAACTGATCAGCTCTGACAAATTATAAGAGTAGTCTTGCTTTCCATGCTCCTTAAGAAATGCTCAAGTACACGACAATCAATGCCGATGCTCTGATACACTTCATTACGTTAGGAGGTTTTCTAGCCTCAAGAAACTCCTGATACACGTCAAATACATCATTACCTTTGCGTATTGTTTAGCCCCGGCGAGTCGTGAGCACCTCATTTACATGTGCCGTCTAGTCTCAGCCAGGGGCCACCAATAATAACGTCGGGCAAACCACGAGCTCCCCGTGGCGCCTCGCTATCAGAAATATTCGAGACGCCCTCGATATTACACCATGTAGTCTCAGAGACCAGACCTGGACATACGTCCGAGTAAGAGTGTCCCCCTTTAAATGGGTTCCTCATTGGTTCTATGCCATCAGCATAGACAATACCACCCCGTTTCGCTCCTCGTTCCTTTAGAGCAGAGGTGTTATCACTTTGTATCCGGCACAGTTGGGTATAAGGAAAGCTCACTAGAACCCAGTTGTTCCGTGAAATATTGGTTTGAGTGCTACGGGATTTCAAATGGAGAAAATACTGTTTTAATGTAACTTTCCTGAATAAAGCTCTTTGAACGATGTCGTGAATGTCTCCGCTTCCTGGCGATGGTGACACCGAAAGGCAGACAGGGCTAAGTACCATCCGGGTGAGCACGCCTCTAACGCCGCACTGCGTATAGTGGACGAGGCACCTCATATGTCTAACCGTTTCTCTACATGAGTTTGTCGCTATTCCCCTAACTCAAGCCTTTAATTTTGAGGCCGATTTATCTTCTACAATGATGCCTCGGCGAACCTAGGGTTACTACGCCACCTCACCCGTTACGTCACGTCCCTTAAGTAGTTAATGGCTTGTAATGTCTCCTTCGGATATATGGTGGCGGCAACAGATGCCTCACCACGTCTGGTTTCTCAACAGAACTTTTCGGTTAGGGAAGCAGAAGGCCTTTTCCGGTGTAAGTAGCAAAGGTCAAGGATGCAGGTGGAGGGCCACACTAGCGAGCCGGGTTACTCAGTTTCTGCGTATCGTTGAACCAGTATATTCGAATGGTCTCCTCTCGAGTATCGTATGTCTATTTTAAGGAATATTTATCGAGAAATCTAAACTCCCGTCTCAGCTGGGTGAGCCCCTACAGATACGAGCTCGGCGAGCCGAAATTTCTCATCAAGGTCCCCTGTCCGAACAACTGTTTGAAGGGAAACCTGAATCCCGCTCAACCACGATCAGCAACATGTCTATAACGTTTGGAGATACTTAGGGGCACGTACAGACATACCTCTCATCGCATTCCCGCGCCATGGTGGCCGGTATCTGATCGCCGCCATATAGATCCGCGTAGGGGAAGCAGGTGCAGCAGGAGCGACTGGATTGTATCTGATTGGATGCAGCGGTAGATTATCGCCAAAACCTTTCGGACGCACCATGAAATCCCTTTCCACGATTCCCGAGCAGCTCCCCGACAAAGGTACGTACCCGGCGGAGCTCCGATTAACTCCCCGAACGCGGACCCACCCCCGCCTCAGAACTCCGGCGCTAGCCATACTCCATCGGCATCGTCTCCGCAAATGAGGCCGGGGGAAAATGCTGCAGCGGGGAGCATTACAAACTAGCATGCCACTCGTCGCTCCTCCTAGGCCCCTCCACGCCTGGGATGTCCCCGTGGGCTCGCGGACCCAGCTTCGGCAATTGGCTGCCGAAGCCATCGTATCCCTGTATAAATATAAATATAGGATATGACAGTTAAACCCCGCCCCAGAATATCAGCATCACCATTTCCTCCCTCTCCATAAGTAATTGCACGAGTTACAATAGTCGCCAAATTTCAGTCGTCTGTGAGTGCAAGAATGGCCCGTGGATACGACCAGGCCGGGGAATCCACCCCGAAGCCCTTCGAAATCGCCATCGTCGGCGGTGGAATCGCCGGCTTGACCCTAGCCATCGCCCTACACGACAGGGGCGTCCCGGTGAAAGTATTCGAGAGGGCCGCGAGGTTCGGGGAGATCGGGGCCGGCGTGTCTTTCAGCCCGAATGCGATACGAGCCATGAAGTACTGCCACCCGGGCGTGCACGAGGCGTTCGAGAAGGTCTGCACTCGCAACGGATGGCCGTCCAAGCAAAAGGTCTGGTTCGACTACCTCGACGGTACTAGAGACGATGTCCAGGAGTCGGCCTTTACGATCGAGACCGATCTTGGCCAGAACGGCGTCCACCGAGCCCATTTCCTCGACGAGTTGGTGAAGCTCTTCCCCGCAGACAGGGCCTTTTTCGCCAAGGAGCTCGTCGGCATCAGCGAGTCCTCCGACGGAAAAATGGTCATGAATTTCGCAGATGGCAGCTCGGCATCCGCCGATGCGGTGATCGGATGCGACGGGATCAAGTCTCGGGTTAGGCCGATTGTTGTGGGCGCTTCTCACCCGTCCGTGCACCCATCGTACACTCACAAGTATGCCTACCGTGGCATGCTATCCATGGACAAGGCGATCGAGGCTCTGGGCGAGGAGAGAGCGCGAAACTCGTGCATGCATGTGAGTGTCTGGTCCGTATGAGAGGAAATCCCATTCGATGAAAGGCTAACCCCCCTTTAGATGGGACAAGACGGGCATGTCTTGACCTTCCCGGTCTCCCACGGCACCAAGCTAAACGTCGTGGCATTCCGCACGTCCCCGGATGACTGGGATGGCGAGGGCACCACCAAGCCCTCGACCCGACAGGATGCGCTTCGCGACTTTGCAGGCTTCGGTAAAGCTGTCACCAACATCTTGAAGCTTACAGAGGAAGAGCCGTCTATGGTATGCCCCCTCTTTCCTCCCCCGTGGAAGATCTTAGGTGGATAGAATACTAAAACATGAGCCATGTAGTGGGCCATCTACGACCTGGGCGAGCATCCTGTGCCCACCTTCTACAAAGGCCGCATCTGCATAACAGGAGATGCTGCGCACGCCACGTCGCCACACCACGGTGCCGGAGCAGGATTCTGCATCGAAGATAGCGCCATCCTGGCAGAACTACTTAAGGACGAGGCGGTCCGAAGCCACGCGGACCTCGAGGCTGTATTTGCGGCGTTCGATGCGGTTCGAAGAGAGCGGTGCCAGTGGCTGGTCCAGAGCAGTAGGAGAATCGGGGACTGTTATGAGTGGCGAGCCACGGGCGTCGGGCGGGACTTCAAGAAGATTGAAAATGAGATCAATGAGAGGCTGAGCATCATCTCTAATATAGACATCGAGGGCGTCTGCGACCAGGCCAAGGCACTGTTGCGAAGGAACCGATTGTAGCCTAGAAACTGTACGAGTTATCCCTTTATATAGAATTTCAAATTAAAACGATGAAACTGGTGCAATGAGCTCAGTGTCGATGATATTAGATCAATAATGGTTCATCGGTACGTTGACCTGATAGCTCCTGTCACCTGCGCTAAAGGCTCAAAAGATCTGAAGCATATTGTTCTAACCACACGTACCTCAAATCTATGAGCCCTAAAGCCTCTTATATATTCATTAACTCCTGTTCTTCGCCTTTATGCCCCTTCAAACGAGCGGGACTCCTGCGGCGGCTTTCTGAAATTTATTTCGCGATGCCGCTCCCTGTGTCTTCCGCCCTTGTGATGTCCAGGGGTGATCTTCCGTCATTGTGGAATTAGAGCACGGAGGCGCGGGGGATTCAGGACTGGCCATTTGCTCGGCCATTCAAACTAGTCAGGTATGGGGAGTCACGTCAACGTGATGGTGCACAATTGTATATTATACAAAGGGGGATAGCTGGGTTGCGGCTCTGCTTATCGAGCTGTCTGTCGAGTGCTTTCCTTGCGAGGGTTCTTAGCCTCGAAGACGGAGTCCAGCTCCTCAAGCGACCGTCCCTTTGTTTCAACGAAGAAGAAGTAGATGAACACCAGCTCAAACAAATCCCAGAACACGAAGAACACGTAGCTGAAAGTAGGTTAGTCTTGCGGTCGTCGGAAGCAAATATGGCAGAGACTCACAACCAGTATTTGATGTTCTCCATAGCGATGGGAGCAGCAAAGGTGTTGATGAAACTGGCGCAACCGGCTGTAATTTGGAAAAGCATCATGCCATTGGCTCTCATGTCGTCTTATAAAAGTTAGCTATAGACTCGCGGCTCGCCTCGTTACCGGGTTTCTAATATGTACTCACTGGCCAAGACCTCAGCTGGGTAGATAGGCTGCATGGGGGTGAACCCGACAGCAAAGATGACCCCAAAGATGAAGATGAAGGCGATGCTGGCGGAGCTGCTCGGAATGCTACCAGAGTTCTGATACTCGGCCGCTGTAGCCGCAACCACGGCCATGGCCACAACCATGCACGCACACGAGCCCATGAGCATCTTGCGTCGGCCAACAACGTCGTGCAGACGGGCTATTTCACAGATGTTAGTGTATGGTGATACGATACGACTGTGACTCAAGCGCTTACCTCCAATCGTTGCGGCGATCCACCCGGACAGGGCGTACATGGCGTTCAGCAGCAACACAAGCTCCACCGACGTGATGCCAACATTCTCTAGCATTATTGGGAGATAGTAGCTGGACACGTTGTTTCCAGAGAACTGTCCGAACCAAGCCATAGTTACCGCAAGCATCAGTCGGTACAACCGGGCGCGGGTCTTGAAGAGGCTTCGTAAGTCGAAGCACGCCCAGGCGGACCGGCCGATGCTGTCCTGTAGGGACTCCTCGATCTCATGCATCTCGATGGCAACGACAGAGTGGTCTGCGTCTCCGTTGGCGTGGTGCTTGATGATGAAGTTCCTGGCCTCTTCCTGCCGTCCCTGGGCAACAAGCCAGCGGGGGCTTTCTGGGAGATACCAGCCTCCTAGGCACACAATTCCCGGGCAGAGGATTTGTAGCCAGAGAGGCAGCCTCCACTTCAGATTACCCTTCAGGTGGATGTTGGCACCATAAATGGCTATATGCACAAGTGGTATCAGTCACAAGTCCAGAAGCGCATGAGGTAGGACAGCGTCTTACTGAAAGTAGCAATGATACTGCCCATATAGTACAGAGTATTATATATCCCGGCAACCGTGGCTCGATGTAGAGGGGGCGCTATCTCGACGAGAAGCATCGGAGCCGCAACGCAGGCGATAGTAGAGAAGAAGCTGATTAGGAAGCGAGCACCAATAAAGGCAGACAAGGTTGGGGCAAGTGCGGTGAAGACGGCCGAGCAGACGACAAAGAAGGAGCTGACGACGACCGTTATCTTGCGACCACGCCAGTCACAGATCCAAACAAACAGGGCTCCAACCATCTGCCCGACCTGGTAGATGGAGAAAACGAGACCTGTCGTGGAGGAACCCTCCTTTCCGAGGCCGTAGTATTCTGTGTATTCGGGGAGGGCGTTGATCGAGCCCATCAGGGACCCGTCGTAGCCTAGAGTTCCTTTCGGTTAGCAAAGGTATTGACGAGGGAGGTTTGACCTGGCTCCAAGTTACCGTTCATGGTGGAGCAGAGGTAAATAATCATGCAGCATAGATAGAGTTGGATGTGGCCCCGACCCCAGGGATTCGGGGCCCCTCCAGAGGCATCTAGGGCCGATTCCATGGCTGCGGAAGAATCTGCTGGAGCTTTCGAAATCGAGGCATGGTCGTCTTCATGGTGTTCGTGGTGGTCCGGGGCTGTCTTTTCCGAGTCGACCATTTTGACGTTCTCCGGTTCGTAGTCTCACACGAACGTCAAAGGCAGAGAGAGAATCAATAGCGGGCGTCGGTCTTGGAATAAAAAGCACGTCCTGTCTCGCTTCGCTGGACTGAGGAGTTGGTACAGTTCCGGGTGCGAGGAATAGCGGCCCCATTCAGGTAAGGATAAGAATATATATTCTGGGGTCAGTGACAACTTCCCCAACTTCTTGGAGCCTGCAGTGTGGGGATCGAATCCAATCAGGAAAGAATAAGGAGCTCTCCGTATTAAAGGGCCGAAGGCAGATCCTGTTCAAGAGCCCGGTCAAGACGGAGGCTCGTACCTCCGGCATCCAGTTTGGGCTCGAGCCGGTTGGTATATGTCCTCCCTCCCTACGCGGACCTACCCGTACCACACACATGTAAGGCGGAACCACACCCTCCGTGCCGGAGACCCCGAAAGTTCTTCCCCCCTTCCCCCGCACCCCAATTGGCAGGTTGTGGGGCGTAGATGTGGAGAAGCCCCATCCTGGGCTGCGCTAACACGGAGCTACTCCATACGGTATTTACGAGAAAGTCTTCGGGACTGGGATAGGGGTGAGTATGAATTACTATTACCTTGTACAACAGGTGAGTCGTGTTGCGACTACTTAATCTTGTGATTGTCCACAAATGAGGATCTGTGCAGCACCAGAGTGCCGAAGAGTTGGACGGACGGTCCTTCTCCGTGTTGGTTATAGCTGGCAAAATAGGGGCCAGCGACCTTTTGCTCCGCGATTCTACCCAGCAGTTACGCAGCCTCCGTATCTCTTCATAATAATGGATATAGCGAGCGGGGAAACCGCGCTTGAGAATGGTTGGATCGCTAAAGGACGGACTAGGGCTGCGACGGTCGGATTCATACAGCAAGCTCCACCGATTATCCACCTGGACCAGGACGCCGAGCTACGTGCATCTCGCTGTGGCAAATGCCATAGTGATTGAACCAGCTTACATTATATGTGTGTCATAGGCGTTTTTATCATTATCTCGCGGCAGAAAATAGGTGGGAGACCATTCCTTGACTTACTCGATGCCGTTCGGTATCCCCAATGTAGCTTGAGGCTCGTCAGCCTGTGTTCCGTGTGACGATTTGGGTGCCCTTCCATCCGTGTGTGTGGATAGTGTGGTGTGCCAATCCTCTAGAGCTATGACTGTCCTCGGTAGCTTCCAGTCCGCCGCTGAAAACCTCCTAGTCTACGATGCTGGCGTCTTTCTACGGCGGCTGTGTCTTGACGGAGCAGCCGGAACCATGGTTTCTCGCACATGACGGATATACTGGCCAATCCACTATGTGCAAGACGCAATATTATTCCTTAGCAGGCGGGTCTTGGATCAGTCAAAAGCCGAACCTCCCGCAGCCAACGATTCAGGGGTTGGGACTGGCGCCCGGTTTTCATGACGGCTTGGCGTTTTCGGCCGGTGAAACTTGAAATTTTCTGTGTGAATGTTAACTTGGTAAATGTAGTCTCTTATAAACTTGAGAGTGTTACTGTGGGAGTGTCGGGTGACGGGATGAGCGCCGCCGGTGAAATCGTCTTACGCCCCTGGCGTCCGAGCTATAAAGATCTTTGACACCACCAACCTAGTGGCAAACCAGAATTCGATGGACTTGGCGTGCTAAATTGACATTCTATCTAAAATATTATGTTTCCCCAGTATATCACGGCATAATGTAGACCAGTCGAAGCTATGGTACCCCGTCTGGTACGAGGAACAGCCCCTGTACAATGTCGTCGTGACCGCCATAAAGACGCCTTGAAGCTCAATTAGTGGTGAGGGGAGAGTGACTACCTAAGAGATGGACTGGTCTAGAAGAGCAAATATCTCGAGAATGTTTTGGGATTATACTTTAAGTGTTGACGCCTTCCACGGCTTTTGATTCTAGATCCCAGATAACAACGGCCTTCTAGCGCGACCCCGGGTAGAAACTCATTTCAGCTCATAATCAGAGCTATAGCAGGGTAGACTGCCATTGTGATCTAGACAGTGTGGTATGCAGCTTAGTGACGTTGTTCAGGTAAAATGTGGTGAGGCGGCATCTGCAGATAGAGTGTATTCCATGACGTCTGTGACGAAGTGGGTATTCTGGTCTTGTGATACTTCATGTTTGTCTGTTGTAATTACCTATTCACCGTGACACGGCCATAATATTCTAGCATAGGAAAACTCAACTCCATCTTCGTCGCTATCCTTTGTTCGTGATTTGGGCTGCCACATCGAACGCTTCCAAACTCGAGAGTGCAATCTGCGTGGCCACTTCGAGGGCAAAACTCCAGATGCCTGTTTTTAGCAATTGTGGCCTTTAATATACAATGAAGAGTACCTCTTCTAGCCACGACTGAAAAGAAGCACAGGCTATTAAATATTGGCCGAGTTCGCCTTTTTCCAACGTCAACTCTAGCTGGCGCTTACCATCGGCGATGTCCACCCGTAGGATGGTATCTGAAGGTAGTAACATGTATGTTCCCCCCCCGTTTAATGCTTGGGTTACCGGTGGTATAACTCTAGGATACGTACCAGCAGTAAAACCAGATAAATGGATAGTTCACCGGGAAATTTGACGTCACAAGCATTTACTCCTCTCCGGGACCGGGACTTCGGCACCGCGACCAGGGAATCTTATCCCGTGAACACGAGCTCCGGTTCCCATCGCAACGTGGGCGGCCATAAGCGAGGAGTAGCTACGTGAGAGTTAAAGTGTGGCCATCATAAATGGACGTTTGTTACGCTTGTTTGGCCAAGTGGTCCCTATATGATGTTTTGGCCGCTACTGTCGCGTCTATAAGGGCGACGGTGAATGTCGGACTACGCTTTGTTACTATCTAGGAGGTAAAGGGACCTCAAAACAGCTGCCAGAGGGACTGGTGTTACAGCTGCTGTCTGTAAAGTGACTCTTGTACATTATGTCCAACCTAGCAATGATCGTCACACTCTGGCGGCACGGATATGGCTAGAATTCAAGAGACAGCTGACTCGCCTCAGCCTTTCAGACACCTGTCGTTACTTTAAATTCACCCGCAGCAACATATTATGCTGGCGCAACGACCTGTCAGGAGCTTGTTTTTGAAGAAGAGGACGGTCCAGTACTCATCACACGTCGGGATAGGTCCTGGTGATGGCGTAGTGATTAGTCCAGGTGCAGGGAGGACTCCGACGTCCATTTACGTGTATCTACGCCCGGATGGAGGCGGAAGTGGAAGTGGTTTTAGACAATAGTGTCGAAGGACATCGATGTTTCCGTACGTGGCGTCTGATGTGGTCACTTTCATCGTGCCACGGAAACATACTAGGAATATACATGAATGAACTTAAAACTCACATTTAAAGTGGCTCAAAGGTCATCTTATCCTCTGACAGACCCGGCGAGCTTTACGGAGACACCAGGGACGCATGCTAGGTGGGTCGCTCAGTAACTGTCAACATTTTCTAGCAAGCTGACCGGATTCCTTCTCTGCTTTCGGTTTGGCTCTTGCACTAACATGTGATTTCTATGCAAGATCCACAAACTCACCGAAACAGGCAATCCGGAACGTTTGGCTCCGAACTAGTGTGGAGCTTGGCAGCACCATCGATGCTCCTAGAGGGACTAAATGACCTTAGCGTTCAACTTTAGCGAAACTTGGAACGCCCTTGCACGAGGCTGCTACCAATGATGCGGAGAGGAATATGGATGCTGTGGGTACGGACCGGGGTGGCCTCGTAGAAACAGCAGTTTCTTGCCCCTTGCGTCTCGGAGCAACAGCCTCCTTGGGCCGGTGCAACGACGATCCCTCGGTCTGCGCATAACTTACTCGGCCACGCTATATTTCACGCCTTGGATTTTCGTTCTTGAGCACTCTCAAATGGAATTACATGAGGCGCAGCTCGCGTTTCCTGTCGTCGACGAGTGTGACGTGTCGAGCCGCCGCTCGAGTCCGAGTTCGACGCCTTTTACGTTTCTATTGCTTACCCCGGCAAAAGAATAACTTAAACGCAGTCCGGCTAGAAATGCAAACACATTTGTGGCCGAATAATCTATGCAGGTTAATCGAACTCCGGCTTCCGTATCCCTCGGTCCAGACCTACCCCGATTTGATACCGCCGCGTATTAATTCCCGCACTTTCAGTCGGCCATGTGGAAAGCTTTACTTCTGTTATACATCGTCTCGACACATCAAGAGCTTATTACAGCATACGAGTGTAATATAAATATTCTTGTGTCTTACAATGGTTTGTGGTAATTGGATCTACACTCCAGACTAACGAGCCTAAATTTCGCAACTCTAGTACGTCCGTGACTTATGACGCCGAGTATATGATCCTCTAAAGATCCATTTTACGTCGCCCTTGCTTCCTGTCACACCGGCCTGGGCCTCTCTATTCTGTTGCATACATGTCCAATCTTGATTTCATCTATATCGGTGGGCGTGGTTGACGCTTGATCGCCATCCCAAGCTCTTGCACCTCGCGCTCCTCTAGCGTATACCTGATACCGACATCATGATCTGTGGATATTGTACCGTCAGGATTCGACAAACGGCTCTCTCTTGTAGGTATTGAGACCTATAAAGGGTCAGCAGACAGCGGCCACGACAATTGCCAGCGGTGTGCTTCTTACCCTAATCTATCCTACAATGGTCCAGATCCATTTATCCTTTCCGAAGTATTCGGTAACGCCCGGGAGGGCTTGGGCCAATATATGGCATAGTACTCTCGGATGGGGGACAAAAGAACTTAGAGTGCCTTAATGTAATGTAATGAGTATTCTCGTCCCTAAACGAGTTTCAGCTCTACCTCCCCCCGTTGCTAACGGCCGGTATTGAAGAAATAAACTTCAAGGATGCTTATGTCATTAACGTGTTCCTTATACGTCGTACTTGACAATTAGATGTTATGTTGTAATTAGTCCGCTATGTAGCAAAATAATCGTCAGGCAAAAGCATAGAGATTAAATATAACCCGCAACAGTTAAAAAGATGCACCAGCCCGGAATCGAACCGGGGGCTAGTCGAGATCACGAAGGTGGCAACGACTAAGTTTACCACTAACCCACTGGTGCGACTTTTGTTGCTATGAGGGCTGCTCCGTCGGTTTACACAGGGCGCGCCAGTGGGCCCCCGTTGCCCGAAATCTCATCTTTGGTACACCGAAGAAGATCCTGTCCCTGACCACCATTGGCCGATCAGAGAACGGAAAGTACGGAAGCCGTTTTCAAAAACTGATCCACATCATGGTATAAACTATGTCACCATGAAGCAGAATGTCTACAGGTTCCTCTCCGAGAGAAGTGAAGTTTCTGAAAGGAAAAGTGTAAAAGTGGCTTCATTTAAAGCTTTCCTTTACTTTGCAGGTTACATTATTTAGAAGGCTCAGCCCCTCCCATGTGATGGAGGAAAGATGGCAACACAGCGCTGACTCGCAGCCCTCGGCATCTTTCTAATCTCCGACCCGGTATCCCTTACATTGTGGGGGTCATCACACAATACAATACATAGGGCTCGAAAGATGTCCCATGACTTATTAGGTGGGCTCGGAACAACGTGGGATACTCCCTCAGAAGCCTGGTGAGCGTGCGCAGTAGTATCCACTACGGAGAACGTGGAGTGTACTTTAACCAGTACAATGTCATACTCTCCAAGGCCGGGGATGTCTTAATCGTAACCGTTATTGTGGTCGCGGATGGCATTTAATGCTTGACCACCTAGCACGTTTCCCTCACAAATCGACCCAGAGTATCTGGGGTTCTTATATTGCATATATAGTTCCTCGCAGGACTTCAGACTTTATACAAGGCACGAGGGGCTCTATAATACCGGGAGAATTGGACCTTTCAAGCTTTCAATGATACAGGCATCACGTTGAATGAACAGGAGATCGAGCCATGTACATGCACACTAGCCCTAGCGAGGCGCATGGAGCCCGTGATCCGGGTCATATTACACGAGCTCTATGAGTGACACTGTCTCCACGCAGACCATGCGCATGTCGGGCCTGCTGTGTAAAGATTTCAGCGCTATGGTGCGAAATACTCCATTAGGGAGGGAGGGGTGCTGAAGCTGGGACTACAGCCATGATGCACACCAATCTCCTAGGACCACAAAGCAAGTCCAGTTACCACCCCCCTTGAAGAGATCGTGACCTTGGAAGGAGCTAAGACTACGAGCTCATTTTGTATTAGCCTTGCTAGCCCGGTCTCCCATCACATTCTCTACAAGGGCCACAGACCAAATCACCGCGGAAAAGAAATTGTCAAGACGAGTCGAATCTGCGGCCTGTCGTCGAACGCTCTTCCGTGACGTCACCGTGACCGCCCTGGCCATGCGTTATGAGTGCGTTTGACTAGATGTTGTTCGACAAGTCGGGGTAGCTCAGCTGGGAGAGCGTTCGACTGAAGTAGCACTTCAGACGTGAATTCGAAAGGTCGGGTGTTCGATCCACCCCCACGACATTCCTTTTTTTGCGCTATGGCAAAGAACACTTCTTTAATTTTTTTTTGCGGGTAGAAAACCGCTTAGCGTTTGTGCCTGCGCTAAGGCGGATCATCATCTTGTTGCGACTAAGCAGTACTTATCCCCGGCGGCCGCAATATCACTCACTTTCTATCCATCTAATATGGGTGGTAGTTATGGTCAACAAATACTGGCCGGTGCTGGGCGTCTTTGCCCATAAGGTGATTCGAATAGTTGCGCAGAAGAAATCGTCATGTATGTATGATACTCGACTTTGCCGAGATTCCCTTCTTTTATAGGAAAAACTGGAGGGAGGCGCTGGGAGCTGACCCGCAAGCGTTGCCTTTCCCAAAGCACCCACAAAGGATGTGCTCATAGCCCTCAAATGTATGAACTAGCATCCGACCTGCTTGCTGTTTTCTTCCAGGCAATGTACACATGGTTAAAAGGCTAGGAGATCAAAGACCGCCCGTGTGCTCTTCTATTAAATGGTAGAAGTCTAAATGAATTCTCTCTGGGTGCCAAGTAATCCGTGCCTATCCTTGTAACCGTAACCGCTATAGGTGTAACGCCTGGCAACAGCGCACGCCCGTAATATATTCATCGGTTTAACTATTATGCCGAGAAGATGGTTTCCACGGTCGTGGGACTAGAAGACAGGCGGTACTGGAGGGCCCCAGATTGAAAGGGCTTCCGGGCCAGCTTGAACACAGGTGACCTCCGTCTCTTTGTTCACGAGGTCTCCGTCCGCGTAGTGTTCCTAACTCTCTAGTTAGTGAAAAAGGCAGACTTTGGTATGCGTAGAGGACGCAATGAAAGGGGACGGACCACTACAAACTTGCTCGGGTCGAACCAGTAATCAAACACTTGGCTTCCCAGCACATGCTAATTACCACTAGTTAGCACTAGCCTTTGCGAAGAGCGGTTATCCAGGCCTACCCTGCCCACACCCCAGCACAACTCGTATCCCTGCTTCTTCAAGTGCTGATGACCTAGCTGCTGGATGTCGAAATCATGCACCTCGAACGCCGCGTGCGCGACAGAGGGTTTCTGCCCCGCCTTCGCCGGCTTGAAAAAAAACGAATGGTGGTCCGTAAACACCATCCCGCGATCGATGTGGAGGAAGCACGTAACAGGCGTCTCGCCCCTCAGCACCACATCCGACGGCGCGAGCGTCAGCGTCCGAGTGTACCAGTCGTACATGTCCTTGTACCTGCCCTCGGGGTACGTGACGCCGTAGTGGCCCCACTTGTGCACCGACGCCGGCCCCGCCTCGAAGCGGTGGAACCTGCCCCGGCGCGGCTTCTCATCCTCGTAGTTCACCGTCAGCTTCTGCAGCTGGAGGTCGTCCGGCTCGTGCGCCGCCCGCCCGTGCACGAGGTGCACCTTGAATCCGACGGGGTCAGTGAGCGTGACTACCTCGCCGCCGCCGGGCGCGTCGAGCTTTGCGATGGCAGTCGCGGAGGGGAGCGCCGCGGCGCGCTCGAGCTCCGCGCGGGACTCGACGAGATAGGCCGCGCCGCCGAAGGAGCTTTCGGACGAGGCCTGCCGCGCGATGTAGACGACCGGCTCCAGGCCATGGCCGCGGAAGAAGATCTCGTGGCCGCGGTCCTCGACTATTATTAGGCCAAAGTCGACGAGAAATTCCTTGGCCTTGACGAGATCGGCGTGGTGATAGATGACGAAGCTCGTCGAGACGAGGCGAATCCGCGTGTCTTCGGGCATTTTTGCAGTCATGTTTTTCTTATCCAATTAAGAGTGCGCGGCGATGAACATGTACAGGTAGAACGGGCCAGATCAAGTTCTGGGGCGAAGTTGTCGTACTGCCCTGACAAGCATTCTTGCTCTATAGACAAGGGGGTCGACCCTATGATTCCTCCGACGCGCTTTATACTAACCTATGGGCGTTATCACCTCTCCGATTACGGCCCTTAGTTCCCCTCTATCCCATTACCTTGAATATGGGCTATCGGTAGTAGCACAAGGCGTTACGTATTGCGTTTCCCGGTGTTATGCGCTGATGATGCCTCGGATAATGTGGCACCGGATATACCGGATAAGGTGGTTCGGATCGCGGCTTCTGCCTCGGACTGTCCCGGCCCCACATAGATCGGGACGGGAGGCCACCACGAGCCTATAGTCCCAGTGGAAACCGCTGGCCATATAGGATCCTGGAATAATGGAATCCTAGCAATATATTTAGGTTTACCAAACATTGTCAGCAGCTGACGGAAAGCCTAACATCGACTCTTCAAAGCCAGAGTATCAAATACCCAACAGCAGTTGTGCGGCAATGGCTTCAAAACTTGTGTCCTGGGACCGCTTAGTCCGTTATATCCCTGCGGACGGCTCAGCCGATGTCCGCTATGGTGACCCGATACTGCCAGACGGCAGCACGGGCTCAGAGATCGTCGAGTGGGCCGAGCAGGGAAAGCTCCAGGTGAAGGTCCTCGAGGGCTCCGACTATCTCAGTGCCACGCCAACTGACCGGACGGAGGCCGTGAAGGCATTGCTTGGCCCGCTCGAACCGCGAGATGTGCCCATCGTTCGATGCATCGGGCTGAACTACAAGTCTCACAGTACGTCTCGGATGCCCCTTTCACATCTCAACACCACTAGCACCGAGGCACTTCCTAACGCATCATACATCGCTCTAGTTCTAGAGACCGGGAGGCCGCTTCCCAAGAACCCGTTCATGTTTACCAAGCCGGGCCCTTCTGTCGCCAACCACGGGGAAGATATCCCGATACCGGTCATCGCACAGCAGCAGTGCGACTACGAGGGGGAGCTGGTGATCGTCATCGGAAAAGACGCCAAGAACGTCAATGAGGACGAGGCGCTGGAGTACGTCGCCGGCTACACGGCGGGTAACGACGTGTCGGCGCGGGACTGGCAGCGGGAGCCGGAGAAGGCGGGCCCGGTGCCGCAGTGGTCGTTCAGCAAGTCCTTCGACAAGTACGCGCCGCTGGGCCCTGCCCTCGTGGCCAGACACATCCTGGGAGCGGCGGACAATCAGAGCCTGAAGACGTTGGTAAACGGCGCGGTGAGGCAGGAGGGCAACACGTCGGACCTGTATTTCGGGGTGCGAAAGCTTGTGGCGTATTGTAGTCAGGGGCAGACGCTGCAGAAAGGGTCGCTGATCATGACGGGGACACCTGGTGGGGTAGGGTTGTTCATGAAGCCGCCGGCGTTTCTAAAGGACGGTGATGAGGTAGTCGTTGACATAGGAGGAATTGGGCAACTTAAAAACCGGATGGTCTTCGAGAAGTAGAAGGATAACACAACAATAAGAGAGGATCAGCTGTTCCTTTCAGTGCTCAATAAAGGGAACGGCAGTGATCCCAAGATTATGGCATCTTGACCGCTTGTCCACCATTTAACATTTAACATTGCCTTGTTCTCCAGTGGTCAGGTTGGCAACGACGGACCGACGCCGGCATACGAAGGCGGGATTTGCCCCCCTTGCCCCCCTCTCCCCCCTTGCCCCCCAAGTAACCAATCCCCACCAATAATAGGCCCACAGGGCAAGTGTTTTAGCGCAATGGCGTTTTATGGTCCCCGCCCCGCACTCCAGTGCGTGCTTCTCCGCACTTCCCCAGGTTCCCCGGCCACATTTGCTCCTGCAGCCGAGCCTCCCGTGAATAAAATTTTATCTTTTAACCCTCCCAACTTCGATAATACGAACATCGGCCGCTTCGTGGGCGGACTTACGTATCATATATAACCTCGGCTCCGGGTCCGATCCCGTCATGTCAACGACACATCACGTCCGTCCTCGTCCACCAACGATGCCCACCTTCGACTGCGACAAATGCGGCAAGACCTTTAGCAGCCAGGGTACCTTGACGCGCCACAGCCTTAACCACGGGACTCCCGTACAGCACGCCTGCGCCGTGTGCGGCGTCACTTTCTACCGCCGTGACCTCCTCTTCCGTCATGAGAAGCTGCACGAGACGGGGACGGCCCGGCCGCTCACGATGGGCCGCAGGAGATGCCACACCGCCTGCGCCAGATGCCGCGCGCAGAGGGTCAAGTGCGACGGGCGGCAGCCGTGTGAGAAGTGCCGTCGAGCTGGCAGCGGTTGCACTTACAGTCGCCGGTCCGGACGACTCAGCCATATGCCCGTGCCGCGGGACGAGTCTACTGCTCTTCTCTCGCCGTCGTCTAACGCTCACGGTATCATTGATGACGCTAATGGTGGTAATGGCGATGGCAGCCGTGAGGTCAGACTCCACAGCGACAATGGGAGCGATAGCCACGACGATGACGGCGACACTGCTTCAAATGACACGGCGGGCATGCCCTCTGGCTCGACTGAGTCGATCGATAACGAGCTTAACTTTACGGTCCCTCCACTGCTCCCTCTGGGACCCGAAATTCCACTATATGAGCCTACCACGTTCACCGATATCACGTTCCCTGATATAACGCCATGGGCATGGCTGCACGAAAGCTTGTTTCTTTCAGACAGACTCGACGGCGGGGCCCTTGGCGGTCTGGACCGGATTGACTCCCGCACGGATCTTGACGCAAACGGCACCAGCTACGGTTCTCACCATCTAGGCCGGGACGACCCTCGGTCTATTAACAGCTGTCCTCTGTATAAAACAGGCTTTGATTCCTCCAACGCTGTCAGAAACTCCGTGGAGCCACAGACAGCGGTTAGCGACAAGGACGCAGAGCAGGAGGGGATATTGCCCAACAACAGGTCTCCCCCCTCGCTGACGCGGACCACAGGTCCACAATACCCGGTGCCGCTAGCCCAGTCGTCGACAGGAAACCTCCATTCCGGAACAACCAAGGCTGCTCGACAACGAGTGGTCGAAGAGCTTGTTCAACAAGCCTCAACGGCGGAGGCTCGATCGCGGGAGCAACAAGCACGTTACTGGCCATCCATGTCTCGGCGTGTAGCTGAGGCGTTCGAGCTCACCGCGGAACTGTCACAGGGAGACCCATCCTCCGCGCTACACACCTTCGTCGAGCTATTCATGTCCCACTTCTCCCCGCTATGGCCCCTCCTGACACCCCAGAACTTCGACCCCGACTCCCTCCACCCCCTGCAATTCCTGGTCTTGACCTCTATCGGTGCCATGTACGGGGGCCCGGCGGCAAACGACTACGGCACCTTAACGCACCTCCTCATCCGCGAGCGCCTTGTAAAGGTAACGGACCTCGACGGCGACGCGAACGACTACCTGTGGCTTGCGCAGGCGCGGCTCCTGACGCAGGTCGCCACGCTGTACTTCGGTCAGCCGAAGGCCTTCTCCTACGCACAGACGCTCGGCGCCCTTCTCATCGCGCAGGCGCGCCGGATGGACCTCTTCTCCGCGGCGCATCAGCAGTGCACCATGGAGCAGTTCCGCCGGCAGAAGGGCGCGGCGCCGGACGAGGAGCGCCTGGCACTGTGGCTCGACCTCGAGGCTCGCAAGAGGTTGGCGTTCGGCATCTTCAGGGGCGACACGTTCACGAGTGTGGCGCTAAACACGAAGCCGCTCATCACCCTCGAGGAGATCGACCTGGAGATGCCGGTGTGCGACGCGGTCTGGAGGGGCCGGCGGATACCGGCAAGGGCGGCGCTGGAGATGATTGAGCATGACCGGACGCCGAGTGGACACATGCGTGCCTCGGACATCTACCGCATCTGCATGGACCAGGATGAGATGTTGCCGCCGCTAGACCCGGTCGGGCATGAGCTGCTGCTCTTTGGCTTGCAGTGGCCCATATGGCGATTCTCGCACGACAGGGACATGTTTGAGAGGCTCACGGGCCGCAAGACACCTGCTGTGGCAGTAGATGCCGCGTCCGGCCTTTCTGACCAGCCCCCCGAGGCCCCATTCTTGGACATTGGCTCGGCGTGGTCTAGACGTCGTAGCACGGTGACTTCGGAAACCGATTCTCTCTACAGTACGTCCCGCCGCATGCGCCATCTCGCGTCAGAGCGTGACAGGCTACTCTCCGCGCTTAACAAGTGGGAGCAGGCCCTCCCACTCGTCAAGAGCCTCGCCTCCTCGGACCAGGACAGAAACTACATCCTCAGCGGCCTGATTCTCTACCACCTGGGCCACATGCGCCTCCTAACGCCGATAGAGGAACTTCACCAGATCCAGTACAGGCTGGTGAACGAGGAGCACGTGGACGGGAGCCTTGTCCGGCGCGCTGAGCAGTGGGCGGGCTCGGAGGACGCGCGAGGGGCTGTCGGAAGGGTGAGGTCTACGTGGTGCTTGATTACCAGGGAGTCCAAGGCGGCGGTGGAGAGGCTTGCGTGCTTTAATCTGCTGGCCTTTATTGCGCTGCACCACGGGACCGTGCTGCTGTGGTCCTACGCCGGCGCTCAGGACTTCGACGACGGGGGGTACAGGTGCTTAAGCCCTGCGTATTTGGGCCTGGAGGCGGGTATGCAGAGGCCGGAGGCGAGTGAAATGTTGAAGTCTTGTACGGAGTTGTTTGACGTGATCAGCCAGGCGCGATGGTCGTCCTTTAGCAAGGTGGCAAAGGTGCTAGGTACGACGGAGTTTCCTCGCTCGGTCACATTATCTATGTAATAACACCGGGTCGTTTCAAGAAACCGCGCGGGTGGTGCAGGAGCAATAGCTGGAAAAAGTTCTCATAGTGCTACAACTACTAAGGAATTGACAACGCTGCAATCTAGTCCCGCCCTAATGGCTACAACGCCTCGTTTGCACCCTTTATCAGTCGTCGGCATCGCGCCTCACAAACTTCAACCAGCACTCTCCCGTCCTCGACCCGGCAGCAAACACGTCCGCCAGCTCGAGCGTGTCCCCCTCGCGCCCGGGCGGGACCACCGCCCGGAACCGTCTGAAGATCATTCCAATTATATACTTCAACTCCGTCATGGCGAGGTTCGACCCGGGGCACGCCCTGCACCCCGTCCCGAACGGTATCCAGTTGAGCCTCATAGCCTCCGTCGCGCTCAGCCACCGTTCCGGCCGCCACTCGTGCGGCTCGGGGTACACGGACGCGAGCCGTCCCTGGTTGAATGCCCCCGTGGAGGCGATTACGCCCTTCGGTACATGCTTCTGGGCAATTTCCATGTCGCGGCCCGTGTGCCGTTCGAGCGGCCCCGGTATCATCGGATACATTCGCATCGTCTCCCGGATCACGCCGTCGAGGTACGGCAAATCGGTGCTCTTGGAGATGTCGGCGGATGCCAGGTCTGGCATGGCCTCCGCGAGCTCCCGGTGGAGCAGGTCCTGCGCCTCTGGACTGCGCGTCAGGAGCCAGCAGACAAATGATGCGGTGTGTGAGGTGGTGGACGAGCCCGCGGCGAGCATCTCAACCATGTAAGCCGGCATGTCGTCCGTCGGGACCGCCGGCGCCGTCTTCGAGTTCATGGACTGCAGCATGGATAGCACGTCCTTGGCTCTGCGAGGTTCGTCCCTCGACGACTTCCACCTCTCGAGTGCCTGCCGCGCAGTAACATCCATGTCGTTGCAGTCATTCCGCAGCGTCCTCCACGACTTGGGCCCTGCCCACCGGACGACAAGGTCAAGGCCGGGTATGAAGCTTTTGAGGGCGTTCCACGTGCTGAAGGCGTGAAACCTGCGGAGGAACGCGGGCGTGCCTTCGGTAGTCCTGGTTAGCAGGCGCTCCGTCTCGCCCCAGAGCACGTCCGTGACGATGTCGAGCGCCAAAAGCCGGAATGCCACCACGCCGTCCACTGGCTCGTCTCTCGATGCGTGGTCATCGAGGAGTTGGACAAAGCTGTGGATATGGGACTCCAGGTTCTCGGTCAGCGCGGCGAGGTTACGGTTCTGGAAGCACTGGATGAGATTGGTGCGCGAGGGGGATGCGGAGGGGTAGTCGACGAAGCCGAGGGTTGAAGTGACGCCCTTCCAGCTGCCCATGGAGCTGTAGAAGCTCGTCTTCAATGAAGTCTTGTCGTAGATCGCCTTCATGGATGCATCGTCTGTCGTGTGGATCTGGTCCGGGGCAATGACGGCGACCGGGCCGTATTGGCTGAGTATGTGCGTGACGTACTTGGTCCGGCGCCTTGTGAAGGTAGCCCATTGCAAGGGTAACTTGGACATCCGGGCATACCATGGGCCCGGTATGTGTTTTACCGGCGAGAAGAAGAACGGGTAGACGATCTATTGGCTGGGGTTAGCTATATTTGGAAGTGTATTGTGGGCAAGTAGGCCGTCGTAGAGCCAAGAACCTCCTGCCATCATCTGCCTGGCGAAAAGACTGAAAGACTTGCCTTCGTCCCGAGGACATACAAAACCAGCAGCCCCGCAAGGCCCTGATATGGCGTAATATTCTCAACAATAGATAGAAGTGTCATTTTCTCTCTGTGCCAATGATGTCGACAATGTAGTACGGTGAGGAAGCCACGTGGGTAATAATAACAAAGCCTTTGATGTCTAAAACGGGCCTTTTTGTACAAAGCACTCAGGTACGGGGCACTTTAGCAACTTTGAATAGGTGCTTCCACCGCCATGTTGAGACGCCGCCACGTCGGCTTGGCACCCGGTGTTAATCTGCGGAGACATAGTTCAGCGGGGACAAATCTTGACCGAATCCGGCGTCCTCCTCGGGCATCGGATAAGGTGGTTAGCCGGCTCGGGATATCCCAACAACACTAACAGTCGCCGTCGGATGCAGGCGATCGCTTCCCCACATATCCCGCCGTAGAGGCTGTGGGAATCGGTATTCAAAAAGGGATGGCGGATGCACGAAGACTTGTTCGATCCGAACGACACCCGTGACTACGTTGTTGACGATACCAACCACGCCACAGGGCTGAGACGTCTTAGGGAGGATGACAGTTGATTTTACCTCTGGCCAATACGTATATACCGCATGCTTCAGAAGATGGATGTCCCCGTTCTCATCGTTGGAGCGGGCCCCTCGGGCGCAACGGCTGCCCTCCATCTCGGCCGACTTGGTATCAAGTCGCTAGTCGTCTCAAAGCATAAAAGTACCGCCAATACGCCAAGGGCGCACATCTTCAACCAGCGAGCGATGGAAGTTCTTCGCGACGCAGAGCTGGAGCCGGCTCTCGAGAAGATTGGGACCCCGGCCGACGGTGAGACACGCCGCCCTCCCACGAGATCCCCTCGGCGCCAACGACCCATAGCTAACTGCGGACTACGCCCCGCTAGAAATGCAGCATACGTCATGGGTAAATACGCTCGCCGGAGAGGAGTACGGCCGTCTTTGGGCCTGGGGCAACAAGCCGTCCCAGAGGGGCGACTACATCACCGCCAGCCCCTGCGTCATGTCTGACATACCGCAGAGCCGTCTCGAGCCGCTGTTAGTGGAGGAGGCCACCAAGTACGGCGCGGAATTCCGCTTCAACACCGAGTTTCTCAGGCTTACACAGACCACCGGCGGCGTCAAGACAGTCCTGCGCAACCGCCAGAATGCCAACGAGTACACCGTAACGTCAAGCTATGCCATAGGCGCAGACGGCGCCCGAAGCGCTGTCCTTGACGCACTCGAGATACCCGTCTCCGGACGGCAGGTCAATACTGCGTTCAACGTCCACATCAAAGCCGACCTATCCAAGTACCTCAGGAACAGGCCCGGGAGCCTCAACTGGGTCCTGAACACGGACGCCCCTGACTGGTCCGCCGTCGGCAACTTCCGCATGGTGCGGCCGTGGGACGAGTTTGTGGTCTCCATGCACCCGGCGACCAAGGACCCGTCGTCCTTCAAGCCGACGAACGAATCCATACTGGCGAGACTGCACTCCATGATCGGAGACCCTAACGTCCCGATCGAGATCCTCTCGATCTTTTCCTGGTCGATCAACGACCAAGTAGCTGAGAGGTGGAGCAAGGGACGAGTACTCTGCATCGGCGACGCCACGCACCGGCACCCTCCCATCAACGGCCTCGGTAGCAACACGTGCATATCGGATGCATTTAATCTGGCCTGGAAGCTCGCATACGTCCTCAAGGGATGGGCGTCGCAGTCACTGCTCGAGACGCTGGACTCCGAGCGCAAGCCGGTGGGGGACGCGATTGTCCGGCGAGCTAACACCGGAATGGAAGCCCACAGAGCGCTATGGGCTGTCATAGGTCTAGACCCGGCCTCCCGGAAGCATGCTACCGACATGCTCCAGTCGGCGAATCCCGAAGGCTCGGCGATGCGCGAGCGGTGGCGAGAGGCGGTAGAGGCGACGGAGGACGAGGTGCAGGCGCTTGGGATCCAGATGAACCAGGTTTACCTGCGGTCTACCGCTGTCTTGACGGATGATGGGGATACGCGTCCTGACTTCTCTCATCTCAACACGCTCCGGCAGGTCCTGGTCTCGACATACCCGGGCTATCATATCCCGCATGTGTGGCTCGCCAAGGACGGCCGCTCACCGAGAATCTCGACACTCGACCTATGTGGCAAGGGGGGGTTCACTCTCCTCACTGGCATCGGTGGAGAGCCATGGGTTGAGGCGGCTAAAGCGATCTCCAGCGCAGGCGAGGTACCAGTTGCAGCGCATGTGGTCGGGTTTAGGCGGGACTACATTGACTGCTATCGGGAATGGGGGCGAGTGAGGGGTGTGGGTGAGAGTGGTGCGGTTCTCGTGAGGCCCGACCATTTTGTCGCGTGGAGATGTCACGAGGTAGCAGGTGATCCATTGGCAAAGCTTCGGGATGTGCTCCAGAGGATCCTGGGAAACCCGTAAATAGTCAGAATACAGCTCCTAGCATTCTCTATACTACATCAGTATTGTAGACTGATATCCAACGCTTGGGAGTTGGAGTTCGACGACGCCAGCTCCTCGCTTATTATTCACGCCGATCAAAAGATGCCCGAATCATTGTAGCCTGTCTCATATATCCGAATAGAGGACTGGGACGGCCCTAACGATATGGGTCGTCAGTCGTATCTACAATCTTTCTGAACGAGGCCAGTCGTCCGTTGATGTAATTACGTAGAAACTACGTAGGGGTGCCGGGGCGAGGGCAACCGAAGGCAAAAACCTATCGCGTCTTGAGACTATGGAGTAGGAGCCGAAGTGTTGGGCCAGAATGGTGAAGGACATGCTCCACAATTGTCCTGGCCACGATGGGTGGTATGAAGAGTCCTGTCCATGGAATGCTAGGCCGAGACAATTGCACTACGGATCCAATATCGAAGCACAGCCTGCGTGGGTTTTCTCGCCTACCATTCTCCGACCCCATCCAATACCGATGAACTAGGAATGGCGTTACAATCCAGCCCGAGCGCTCTTCGGATAACCACCTTTCCCCACTTCCCCATGCTTTCCCCGGATTACCCCGGACTCCACGTTTTGGGGGATTTGCCACCCCATTGCTGCGTCAATTTTAATTCAGACAAGACAGAGTGCCTCCTTGGTGTATGCTAGGCATTCATGGAGACATGGGTAAGGGGATGCTTCCGCTTAACCACCTTATCCGACTCATAGAGGCGGATGTCCATGACTAGCAGGCCACATTGGAGCTGTGAGACGCGTCCTGGCCTTTACGATGCATGGGAAGTCATATAATTCAGCTTTTGGCTGTTCCCGTACTCGCACCAGTTTCATCTGTATTTTTAGCTGCAAACCTGATTTCCAACACAATGTCAAAGTCATCCGATGGTGAGAAAGCGAGCACGGAGCATGTGACGCCAGGCGGCCTGGTGAGATATCAGGTTACTGTACATTTACGGGATATGCGTGCTAACACAAATCCAAGACGGCCGAGATAGACAGGCGCGTGGGCGGAGGGCAGCGGCAGGCGGAGCGCGCGTTGGTCCGGAAGCAAGACAGGCGGATCATCCCCCTTTGCGTCATCGTTTACCTCCTTTGCTATCTAGATCGGTCAAACATTGGTGAGTGTTGGCTTCTGAACGCGGGTCGCCCCAATGATACTCGGATGCTGATCCGGCGTATCAAACTCAAGGCAACGCAAGGACCCTCAACGGCGATACGGGCGACGACCTCCTGTCGGCACTGAGGATGACCCAGTACCAGTATATGTGAGTCGTCGCCCCACCTGGTGTTCAAATAAGCCAAAGCTCCGACGGAGTGACCCTCCGACATGCCGACTAACGATACCTGCGCGTGCAAGAATATGCCTCATGACCTTCTTAGTTTCCTACGCCGTCTTTGAAGTGCCCTCGAACTACTTCCTCAAGAAGACGTCTCCGAGCACCTGGATCGCCTTCCTCATGGTCTCCTTCGGCGCCCTCACCATGGGCATGGGCGGCAGCCGCAACTTCGCGACTGTCGCGGCCGTGCGCTTCCTGCTCGGCGCATTCGAAGCCGGTACGGGGTATCTTCTCTATTGTCTCCAAAGAATCATCATGTTAACCCCGTGCGTACTAATAGGAGTCTTTCCGGGCCTCGTCTACTACGTAACCTTCTGGTATAAAGCCGACGAGCGCTCCACCCGCGTGGCGTTGTTCTTCGCCTCCGCGACTTTGGCTGGTGCCTTTGGCGGCGCAATCGCCTTTGGCATCGGGCACATGAATCAGGTCTGTGGGCTCGAGGGCTGGCGGTGGCTGTTCATACTGGAGGGCATACCGAGTGTACTGGCTGGCGTCGTGGTGTACTTCTGGATGCCCAACTACCCCGAGACGGTGTCTTGGCTGTCACCGGAGGAAAAGGCGCTAGCACAGGAGAGGCTGGGGGGCGGAGCCTCGAAGTCGTCCGATGAAGGGATAACGTGGGCCAACGCGAAAGAGACGCTGACCGAAGGACGCCTCTGGGTCCACTATCTCGTACGTAAAGTCAAGTACAGCACGGAAAACATTCGCTGACAGCCGCGGGCACAGGTCTTCTTCATGGCATCGCCGCCTTTCTCGTCCCTTAGCCTTTTTACGCCCACGATTACCGCTGGCCTCGGGTTCGAAAACTTGGAGGCCCAATTGATGACGGTTCCCCCTTATGCTGCGGCTTGTACGGCGTCCTTCCCGCATTCTGTCTCGCGCCACCCCCGGGGTTTTACCTGGCAAGGTATTCAATTGCAATATGGCTAACTTCGCGGCTTGTATAGATATCGCAATGTTAGTCACGTCGTACATCGCGGACAAGCACAACATGCGAGGGCTAGTCGCTAGCGGCTCAGGCTTGGTCGGCGGTGTCGGCTACCTTGCCTCGGCCCTTCTACCGGCGGATGCCTACAGCGTAAGTTACATCGTCTTCCGACTATGTGGAACTAGGCTCAGCTAAAGCACGGTAGGGTCGATACGGGTGCCTCATCGTGGCAGCTTGCGGCACGTTTTCCTGCGTCCCGCCGCTCCTCGGATGGCTATCCGGGAACGTCTTCTCCGCGGGTACGGCCGGTCTGGCTATTGCGCTCAACATCTCTGTTGCGGCCCCGGGTCAAATTACGGGCGTCTGGATTTACAAGCCGGAGGAGGCAGAAATCGGGTATCCCACCGGCCACGGGGTTAACGCGGCCTGTCTCTTTGCGCTGTCCATTATAGCGCCGGGACTCGTGCTTTATTACCGCCGGCTGAACGCTCGGATCCTAAGGTCTGCAGATATAGGCGAAAGGCTGTATGTTTACTAGATCAGCAGGTACTTCCACTAGCGGGGCTTTACCAACATTGAAGCGCTTCGTAACCCACGCTAGGACATATCTCATCAATAGCTAGTCAGCAGGTTCATTACACATGATAAACGGAGAGTCCGGACAAGACATTTTATTTGTTCAGCTTTGTTCATTCTGTAATTATGTCCAAGACGGTGATGACGGGACAGAACCTCTAGTACAGCTGGGATTGTAGCTGCGAGAAAATAACACCTGTAAATTACAACCGTATACACGATCTCAAGCGAAGCCCCCCCCGGAATCTTGTCCGCGGAGGCACATGAGGCATCCTAGGAAGCAATCCGACCGCTATCTAGCTGACCTAGCATCTGGCTGTCCTAGAGCTATAGTCGTTATTAGAGATGACGACGTACTTGCCAGTGTCGGACTTCTATCGTAGGTCGACGCCTATTAACCGTTGACTCCTGTTAACTCTCATTCCATTGGTTAGTCTCATTTTTTTGCATAGGAACACGTCACAAACGCCGAGGAGCCTGGTGTCTAATCATACAATTTCAAATAAACATTGTGGGTTCGATTGTTTAGCCTCCTTAACTTAACTGTTATATCCTGTGACAATATGTCAATTGTCGCTACCATATAACTAGTTCTATGATATCTGACAGCAGAGACAACCTTTTGCATTTTTAAACCTGCCTCTTCCGCACTGAAACAAAAAGATCTTCAAGAAAATAGTGGCTTTTTAAAGTGGCACTCCACTTAAGTCGACCAATTGAAGTGACATCGCCGGTGCAAGACAGAGGAGCGCTAGAGAAGCCCGGGTAACTCTAATCTGAAGCATAGATCGCAGCCCTGCGGAAGGTTCTAGCACATAGCCTAAAGCATTCCCGGCCACTCTTTCAGGGTGTTCGGATGAATAGCAATCTGAGGCCGGGGTCGTCGCGAGGGCTAGGATCTTGATAGCAGCGATCCTGGTCCGGGAGAAGACTTGACTCCCCATGAGCTGGCTCCACCAACCCACAGATTCCGCGATTGTAGATAACGACAATAAAAACACCGGGTTGTCATTTTCCACCCGCCATGAATGGAGGGAAATATCTCGCTTGTAAAATTACAGAAGTTATTCAGTGAACTTAAGGCGATCTGAATGGTATCTCCGCTAGTCATGAATCAAGCTCAACCTGTCCTTGGTAGCCAAGTGTGCCGGTATGATCGCCCTTCCTGCCCAATTCAGATAGCCGTCCCTCCTATCGTTGTGTCTCCATTTACTGCGATTCTCATCAGCTTAATGTACTCTCCAAGGTGTAAGAAATCAGTCTACTTACTACCACCAATGCTCATCGCCTGGCTGTTCTTGATAGAGCGTGTCTGCGAGACCAGACTCGATTTTCTCGACATAGTCGGGGTTGTAAATCAGTGGGCGCCCGATAACTGCGGCATCCATGTATCCTTTTTGAATCCAGTCGTTGGCTTCCTCTGGAGTAAAAGCAGTATTGCCGAAGAGAAGAGTGTTCTTCAGAATTGGCCGCAATGCTGCAATAGGATCCCATTGGACTCCTCGAGGTTTCCCGTCAATCATCAAATCATAGGATGCCCACCACCGCATAACCTGGACATATGCCAGGCCGAGCTTGTCGATTTCAGCACAGAAACCACTGTATGTTGCCAGAGCGGCTTCGGGTGACGGGTTGCCCTCAGCATCGAGCTCACCCATGTCGTTATAACCACCGCAAGGTGCGATCTTGACTCCAATCCGGCTCCATGGGAAATGCTCATTCATTTTTGCCAAGCATGCTAACGAGAAGCGCATTCTGTTTTCCAGAGGACCTCCCCATTCATCTTCCCGGCGGTTGCTGTGAGATTCCAGGAACTGCATGGGCAGATATCCATTGGCATTGTGTATTTCCACTCCATCGAAGCCAGCTTCCTTGGCAAGCCGAGACGCGATGCCATACAACTCAATGACTGTTCTCGGATCTTCAATTGCAGTTGGAACAACGTATCCAGGCCCTCC
This sequence comes from Scopulariopsis brevicaulis, assembly GCA_017657125.1. NCBI lineage: Eukaryota > Fungi > Ascomycota > Sordariomycetes > Microascales > Microascaceae > Scopulariopsis > Scopulariopsis brevicaulis. The sequence continues at coordinate 84,277 of JAGFNX010000428.1, forward strand.
GGGAACATTGCGAAACTTGCCTCCCCGCGCGGCTACTGCTGATGGGCCGGGAACGGGCTGACCGGACTCTCGCTGGACTCGAGTTCCAGGATGAGCCACTCGGCCGACATGGTGTAGTTGGCAGAAGATTATTCCGCCCTTTTCATGCACAGCGTCTGTGACCTTTTTCCAGCCCTCGACGTGCTCTTTGGAGTAGATGCCAGGCATGAAAGTCCACTCCACGCCTTGTGGGCAGATGAGAGCCGCTTCTGATATCTGGTCAAACGATGAGTCTGTTTCCAAGGCAAGACAATCGTGGGGCTTACAATCAAGCCAGTACCTGCACGCTCAGCGTAGTACGGCATGTGAAGATCCTCCCGGGGAACATTATCACGATTTCGTGTTAAGGATGCCATGACCACCCGATTCTTGAGCCGGAGATCACCCATTTGCAGGGGTCTTAGTAGAGCCTGGAACTCCGAAGCCATGGTTGCAGTGTGCGGTCCCCAGGTGATTCGTCAAGAGGGCGTGTAATACAGAGCGGAGATGTTTGATCCGTTACTCTTTGCCGTTCGACATCGCACTACAAATATGCCTGGTGAGCCCCATAGCTAAGAGAGCCCCTCGAAAATTCTAGAATTGTTTCTCCAACGCGCTCACCTAATTAGGGGCTGGGTTTGTAAGCGTGGTGAATAAATTCTCCAATGCCAACTTTGGCTTAGTTCATTTATGAAGAGGAAAATGTCGCCAGCGTCAGTCAGCTGACGTTTAAAATAGCTTCGTGTTCTCGCCCAACGAGCGTTGATGAGATGGCTGTTTTGCGTAGCCAACAAGCAACACCATAATGCATTCATTAAGCTATCAGTCTCTGGACGACTTCACCGGCCTCCCTGCCGTCCGGGAAGCGGTCGCACGTCGCGACCCAGGACTTCATATCATCGACCTTCCTGCCTTCAACAAAGACGCATCAATCGAATCGTTGGTAGGTCTTCAGGCCACGAATATCATGGACTATGGCTAATTCTCTCATGACTAAAGCCTCAAGGGGTTAAACTGCAAAAGAATGATATTCCGAGCTCGTCTCTACCTTGTTTGGGCGCAGTGATCGCTGTGATGGAGACCCTACACAAATATTCACACACAGTCCTAAAAAATCTCAGCCATGCAGTTGAACTTCCGTGGGAAAGGTGTCTTGGTGAAATGCATGAGTTCTCAGCATCGGGCAACGAAGAACTACGAACTATACGACCCGGCGAGCCCCTACCTAATGAGTGGTCTACCTTGGTAAGTACACAACTTCAGGACATGGCAGGCCAGCTTACACGATAATTAGACGATTGTCATAAATGCATCATGCCCTCAACACGCTCTCGTTCTGTTTGGCACTGCCTTGTCTGTATTCACAGAAGGCATGACCGCAGAGCCTGCTGGGTTAAATATCAATGTCAGAAGTCTCACTGAAATTATTGGAGAACCGAGCGGGGACTGGATTGTATATTATGTACGACCAAATGAGGACGTGTTCTATACTAGGACAGCCGGTGCCCTTATGACCCCGTTAAGCGCAGAAGAGTATGATGAAAGACGGAGGGTCAAAGACATCAAGACTGCCTAGTAGAATAAATTATAATGTACTACTACTAGAACTCTTATGATCTCCTACGTAGTACTTCAATCTAATTATCCGGCTCAGCACAGAACCCGTCTACCTAGCCCTAAACTATTCTCGCCCCACGGGGTTGTGGGGCCCAGCTGTTCTATAGAGTCTAAAGTGAAGCTCTGATTGGTGACTAAACATTAGTAACTCTTGTTAGAGGTGGAGGGAAAATGCTCTAGCTCCTGTTGAGGTATGGGAATATAAATACCTCGGAGCGTTTACGGAGCAGGCTTGTTTAACAGCGACGTAATTACTCAATTCCGCTCGTCGATAATGAAGACTATCAAACCAAAACCGCTCCCGGCTCTGGACCTTCCAGCCTCTGACAAGACGGTCCGGGTCAAGGCCATCGACACAACCACGCGCATGGCCTGCGATGCGCGTGCATTTGTCCAACCTCAGGTCAAGGGCCATGAGAAGCTCTACTTAAAAACAATGTGTTTCTTGATAGAGCATGAGGGGAAATCTGGACCGGAGAATATCCTCTTTGATTGCGGTTCTCGAAAAGACTTTTGGAACGGTTCTCCGCAGACGCAGAGGATGATTGGCGGCCACGTCCCGGCCGTGGAGATTGAGTACGGAGTAGACGAGGTTCTTACCAGGGGAGGATTTGACCTGAATAAACTGAGTATGTGGCTGGATATCTTCTTATCCAGCGAGGTTGCTGACGGTTAATAGAGGCCATCGTTTGGAGCCATTGGCATTGGGATCACATTGGCGATGGATCCAAATTCCCAGCCTCGACAGACATTGTCGTCGGACCTGGCTTCACCGAAAATTTCGTTCCGGGTTGGCCAGAGAACCCGAACAGCTTTGTGCTTGCAAGCGATCTAGAGTAAGACCTCCAGCCCTTCGATGATCAATCGAGCCGAGTACTAACCAATGTCGCAGAGGCCACGCCATCCACGAACCAGAGTTTACATTGTCCATCGCAGGCGTCCCAGCTGTGGATTATTTTGGTGATGGTTCTTTTTACTTGCTCGACGTTCCTGGGGTTAGATTCCCGACCATCTACTCATCCGCTATACTGACTTATTGCACAGCATGCCCTCGGACACATCTGCGGCCTGGCGCGAACAACGCCAGACACCTTCGTCTTCTTAGGAGGCGACTGCTGTCACTACGCTGGCATGTTTCGCCCGACAGAGTATTTGCCGCTGCCGCGTGAGGTCTCAACCAATGCGGTGGACCCATGCCACCCGTGCCCTTGCCCCTGCTCCACCTTCACGCAGCTTCATCCCACTGCGACAGGCGAAGATGCGCGTACGAGACCATTCTATGAGGTATCTCGTGATCCAGGAAGCGCTTACACCTCTGGAGATGTCGCACAAGAGAGTATCGATAGACTTCAGGCCTTAGATGCTCACCCGAACATCTTCATCTGTTTGGCGCACGATGATATCCTCTTCAACACGCTACCGCTCTTCAATGATGATCCAACTAAGGACATCAATGACTGGAATAATCGAGGATACAAGGAGTATTGCCGCTGGGCGTTCCTTGATGAACTGCCTAAGGACGGGAAGCCTAGTCGGAAGCCCTTGGTTGTTGGGCTATGGCGGGAAGGGAAGCAAGTCACATGGAGCAAAGAGGAAGGGTTTGTTGATGTTGCACGATGATAGTTGACATGTAACACGAATCTCGACTGTGATCGTATGAAAGTTCTTGCAAAGATCACGCAGGGGATCATCTCAGATGCTCGCGCTCCCTTGCCTGCCTGCATTCCGTCAGACCACCACAACATCGCAGTGGCACAATATTAATACGGCTTAGACTCAATTCAAATTTCCATCTTCCCATCAAGGGCTCAATAAAACCTTATGAACCTTACGAGCATTAAAAATCTCGTAAGCCTCTGCTGCCTGCTCTAGCTTCATCCTGCACTGACACAAGAACGCCAGCTTTTCATGGACCTCGCTCAAACAAGCGAGGGCCTCCTCAAAGATTCCTCGGACAGGACAACGACCCCAAGCAATAGTAACGTTCTTCGCATATAGAGTCGGTCCGCTGAATCCAAGTTCCTCTGTCTGCACTCCTACGCTGCTGATGTTGCCGAAGGGACGGACGAGATCGACGCAGAGCTTTATCGCAGCAGCGTTCCCGACAACTTCAAGAACGACATCTGCTCCACGCCCATCGGTAGCTGCGAGAACCTTAGAGACCGGACTATCAGAGAGCAAGATAGGCATTGCTCCGAGACGTCGTGCCTCTTCCAAACGTTCCGGAACCATGTCAATAGCAATGATGTTATCACACCACCTCGACGCTGCCGCGATAGCGCAAATACCAACTGGGCCACATCCGACGACAACGGTGGTTGAAGATTTGGCCTCTTTCGTAGGAAGGTTCTTCAGGAAACGTGAGGCGGCAAAGTATCCCGTGGGAAAGATGTCGCCCATGAGAACGAGCATGTCCTCAGGGATCTCCGTTGGCCTGGAAATAAGGGTTGAGCTCGCGTATGGCACACGCACATACCCTGCCTGACCGCCGTCGATGCTAGTTGTTCCTGCGCTATTACCTGTAGGGCCATAGCTGTCAGTGACTAGGACGCCATTGGTGTGGGGGTTGTCGCATCACACCGAACAGGAAGCTTTCGGCACATCTGCTTGTTTGCTGCCTCGTGCAGTAAAAGCACTCTCCGCATTGTGTAGTAAATGTGGCCTATTCGGAAGTCAGTAACTTGAGGTTGGTCGAGTTGATCCCATTACTCACCACAACTGAATCTCCGATCTTGAAACCGGCGACCTGACTCCCCAGCTCATGGATCACTCCAGCAAACTCATGGCCCGGGATGAACCCAGTAGGGATCTTCTGATGGCCGCGGTACCAGTGGAGATCGCTGCCGCACAGCGCACTCACGGTCACTCTGATGATGGCGTCGCGAGGGTCCTGGATGGTTGGAATGTTGCGGTCCTCGACTTGGACATGACCCACCCCCTTGAAGACGACGGCTCTCATTAACTTTTCCTGTGGCATTTTTGTGATATTTTTGCCCACTTTCGGTTGATTGGCGGGGTGTACTTCAGAGCATTTAAGAACCCAACGATCCCAGTACCTGGTACAATGAGACTGTCAAGGTAAGGCGTTGGAGAAGAAATTCATCCATACTCCACTAAGTAAGCTAGTTCAGATCCAGACTTGCCGATGGCCAGACACTCAAAATATGAATTCCCTTCCTATCTCTTTCTCAATCAAAACAAAAAAAAAAAAAAGGGGTGATGGCCTTCTAAACCCTTTAACGATACCCGTCAGGCCACAGTCGAAGCGGCTCCTCCGTACCCTTCACAGCTATGATGTTCTCGATCCCAGAATTTGAGTTCACCTAGTGCTACTTCCCCGCTTCTGCGCGTAAGTGGCTGGCTGATTAATTAGCTCCAGCTCTTGGGGTGGAAACTCAGAGCACAAAACCGTCTCCAAACTCCCCCATTCCCCCTCCCCCACCCTTCCCCAGACCCCCGCCACCAAGACCTGCTCCATTCTTCTCCCCACACGTTTCTCGATTGACCCGCCTCCCGGAAATTGTAGGCTCCTTTCGTGCTTTTAAATTTCAACCCCGACTATGCGAAGGGGTCGTCCTCGTTTGCACGTGCCCCCCTGCAAGTTTTGCCAGAAGCAATTCAAGCGCTTAGAGCATCTGCAGCGCCACGAGAGAATCCGTACGCAGTCTGGCATGTTTCTCCTCTGTCAGATTTAATGCGACTAACGGGGCATACCTCGCTCGTAGATACTCAAGAGAAGCCATTCGTCTGTCGTTGTGGAGAAAGATTTTCACGGCGGTAAGTACCCTTTACGTAGTGCTTTTGAGCAAATGCCAACTTCATCCATGTTAGAGATCTCTTGACCCGCCATCATCGACAATCCTATCAACGAAACGAAGATGGCGTGAACCAAGATTCAGATCAAGGCTCGCCTGACCAGGCCTACCAACCGCCCAACCCGGCCCGGAACTCACCCCCGGGAGGAGCAACCCTCGAATCCACTCAACATGCTCCTCCGGGGGCAGCGGAGGACATCTCCGCCAATACTAGAGCTGATATAGTCTATCAAGGTCCCGAGATGGACGCAGGCGGAGAGACAACCTCTGAGAGACCTACTACGACGACGACGACGACTTCTGGCCTAGGCTCGTTTGGCCTGTCTGCGACCTCGAACTTCCCGATAGGCGTAGCAGAGGGCCTCCAAGAGTTCGAGTTCTTATGGAGCGACTTTCCCACTGACGACCAACCCCTTCCCACAACCTTCTTCGACACCGATCTATCCCTCGTGGACATATCACAGCAGTACTCGAGTTTACCACCCATGAACCGACCTATTACCCCCAATGCTCGAGAGTACACGGCAGACCTCAGCGCCGACCCGCCTATCGACCCAAACCTATCAAACGATGCAACACAGACCCACCCTGTGGTATCAAGACTACCGTCTCTCGAGCCGTCGGGTCGGGAAGGCTCCTCCAGGCTGGCTCCCAACCAGCCAACGACTGGCTACCAACCGTTCTCGACCCCAGAGCAATCTCTGGCTGTCTGTCCTTGGAGGGTATCACAAAATGAATACCAGGACCTCTCTCAGCGGGTAGCGTCATGGGCTATGGTAATTCCTCATCCATTCACCTTTCCGTCACGACATACGCTCTCTCGATATCTAGAAGGATATTTCCGAGGCTTCCATGCTCACATGCCGTTCCTCCACGCTGCGACCCTCACACCCGGCCGACTTGGTCCAGAGCTTGTATTGTCTCTGGCTGCAGTCGGCGCCTTGTATCGCTTTGAGCATGCCAAGGGCGTCGAACTATACCGAGTCGCTAAGGCGCTCATAAATTGGCGCCTGGATCAGCTCCACGAGGAAACTGTATCACGCCTTACAAGCATCTCGCCTGGCTACACGCGCTTTGCACATCTTCCGGGTGAATCGGATCGAAATCAGCACGACCCGCCGTCGCCCATCTTGTCGCAAGGGCAACAAGGTCTGCGACTTCTGCAAGGACTACTAGTTCTCATGGCTATAACGTCATGGGGTGAAAGAGCACTTGTTCGAGACGGGCTATCAATGGCCAGCCAAGTTGCGACTCTGGTACGAGAGTTCGGCATCAGCACTCCGGAGGATACCACAGACGGAGAGACGTCTTGGGAAGATTGGACCCGAGCAGAAGAGCGACGCCGCACTCTGTTCGTAGCATACGTCCTCTTCGGCCTCCAGTGTACAGCCTTCAACGTACCACCCATGATCTTGAATCAGGAGGTCAGCCTGAACCTCCCAGCATCCGCTGCTGAATGGAAAGCTCAGACGGCGACTGAATGGTCCAGCTTTCACAGCAACGCTCCATGTCCTCGACCGTTTCAAGAAACGCTCGGACAACTTCTTTCTGGCACTCCAGTTTATCATGGAGGGTCCATCTCTGCTTTTGGAAACTACGTTCTCATTCATGGCCTCAACGTGCAGATATTTTACGCACGCAATGCCCTAGGCCCCTCGTCAACAGAGTCGCTCAGCGAGGGTTTCGTCAAGAAAATGGAGGCGGCGCTGAGAACTTGGCAAGAATCTTGGGAAGCAACGCATGAGTCAACCCTGGATCCATCGTCTCCAAAGGGTCCGATGGGATTCAACTCGACCGCTCTTCTACGCCTCGTCTATATTCGCTTGAATGCGAATATCGGGCCTTGCCGCCAGCTCTTCACTCGTGACCCAACAGTCATCGCACGTGCATTCACAGACGGAAAGATCAGTGTTTGCAATAGGTCACCACACCTTGACAGGGCCATCCTGCAGTGTATCCACGCTCTCAGTGTGCCTGTACGAGTAGGCATTGCCTTTGTGGCCCGGACACTCACATTGAACTGGAGTTTCCAACACGCGATCTCTAACCTTGAATGTGCATTTCTGTTGACCCACTGGCTCCGCACCCTTTCCTTCTGTGTTGAATCCTCTGGCTTGGAGTGCTTGCGCCCAGATGAGCAGAAGTTGCTCAATATGGTTGTAACCCTGGTCCGCGAAACTGAGCTGTCGGACTCATTAGATAGTGCGGAAGACCATGCGAGTCGTATATGGAAGTTGGCGGCGTCTGTTGCTCGGCTTTGGGCGGAGACGTTCAAGGGATTTCAGGTTTTTGAGATTGTGTACGTGGTTGGCCAGAGTCTGTCTATCGTGGCGGACACTCTCGAGCGAGAATGACGCAACCACAGAATGAGAAGAAACGAGGGAAGAGGAGTATAATAATGAATGGAATGAGCGCTATTTTCATTTATCACTAAATTCAAGTGACGAATTTCGATTAGCTAACTACCTCTCTTTTGAGTCATATCAATGACAAGCTTTCCTCCTTCTCCATGGCGAGATAGCCCCTCAAGCTCGTTGAGTCGGTCAAACGGGAAAGTATTGACCTGGACCTGCAAGTTGTGGTTTACCACAAAGTTCAGCATCTCTCGTAGCTGATGGTTCCGTCCCACTAGACTTCCAACCACCGCAATGTCGCGGAAGACAAGATCATGCGCGCTGACCGCCAGTTTCTCCTTTGGAAAGCTCACAACGACAATAGCTCCGTGGTTGCGTAGAAGTCCCATGCCCATGTCGAAAGCCCTTTGGGACTCTGGGAGGAGAATGACCGCGTCTAGACCACTCTCGCTGGTTGGAACGTTGGCGACTGGCTGGCCCTTAGTTTTTATGACATCCGGGTCCTCCTTTCGTGCATCAGCAACGTGCACCCTCTTCCCGGATTCACCGAGGTTAGTCTTGATCTTGCGTATCAGCTCCACTGCCTGGTCTGTGGCATCAATGGCGAGAACATCCTTGCCGAGGTGAGCCGCAAACTGGACCCCAATATGGCCTAGTCCGCCACCGGCACCGATGATGCCAATGCGTTGGGCTTTCTGCACCTTCTCGTGTTGGAGGGCGCTCCAGATGGTAAGGCCAGCGCACATCAAAGGTGCTGCTTGAGTTGCAGGCAGACTGTCTGGAAGAAGTGCAACTTGGCGACTGTCTACCAAGCAGTACTCTTGAAATCCTCCGTCGCGAGTCAAGCCCAAATTGCCAGCATAGGGGCAGTAGGGCGAATATCCCATCTCATCCTGACCAGGGTGGGTGCACTCGTAGCAGGTACCGCAGGGATGATAAGCGCGGCCTGGTACTCCAACTCTCCCACCCACGGCAATCCCCAGGCGACTTGGCACATCTGACCCAACGGCGACTACCTCCCCAGCAAACTCATGGCATCCTATGCGAGGTAGGTCCTGGGATAAGAGACCCGCAGCAAAAACGGCATCCGTATGGCAGTACGAGGCGGCGAGGACCTTGATGAGTATGTCCGCGCCAATGGGGGCCTTTGGGCGTGGGATCTGCCTAAAGGTGTATGGCTGGCCGAACTTCTCTACGACCGCGGCGGTCTGGATGTCAGACATGGTGAGAGAAAGTGGCAGGGATATAGCGGGACTGTCGAAGTAGCGAAAGCTGCAGAGCAACAATTGAGTACCACCCTCAGGCCTGCCGGGTTTTAACGCAAGAATGGCCTTGATGTTATTTGCCAGAGCTATCCGCAATCCACACTAGCACTGGGTGGAGTCGAGTCACACCAGGCTAGGATGAATGCGGATGTTGGAGAATTAATAAAACATGTCACGGGGAAATTCGGTTGGAGAGGAAAAGATGAGCCGCGGCAGTCAAATTTGGGGCAATTTGAGCACCCCGGACCCGGCTGCCGACCACATTACCAATATTGGATAGTGCAAATAAAGGCTTGTTGCCCCACACATCCATTGGCGTCGAGTGTCATGAGCTTTTTCGCTCAAAGGTTGAAAATTGTCAAGGACATGTATATGAGAATATATAAGTGACTTGAGTTGACGTTGTGAGACTGGGACTACAGGAATGAACCGGTTTAACAATTGCAGCCAGCTAATATAACATGTTTCGTAACAGCAACTTCTCTAGAAGCTGCACTACCGTTGATCACCATGAAGCGCTCAAAGGCGTGAGCTAAAGTGCTTTGTTTCGAGAGAATTCTCTTCTAATTCCATCAACTGTTGTGTTTCGCAGCTTAGACGACTCCCGCGTGCTCGGACTAGGCAATTTCCCCCTCGTTGGCCGCATTTCCCTTGTCTTCCTTCTGTGAGACAGACCCCTCAACCGATTTCTCGTTAGGGCTATTGTTCCCATCCAAAGCCGCGTCGTCGCCGAACAAGACGGCAATATTCTCGAGAGAACGTCCCGCAGTTTCAGGGAAATACTTGTGCATGATGAAGGCGCCAAACCAGGGAAGGATGATGAAGACCAGGTAATACCTCCAGCCCACGTTCTCGAAAGCAGTAGGAGCGGTCTGGGTGTAAATAAGGGTCATGATGAACAGACCAGCCACGCTGGACCCGACTCCTTGGGCACGAATCGAGGTGGGGAAGATCTCAGCACAGTAGACGTACGAAGACGCATCCATCGTGCCTCCGTAGAAGAAGACGAACAGGTAAAGGAAGAAGACACCAAAGCCGTTGCCAACCTTGTTAGTAGTACCCACGAACTCCGCGACCATGGCTGTGAAGCCACAGAGAGACAGCGAACAGCCGATGAGGCCGATAACCATGACACGGATTCTTCCGAAGCGGTCCAGAATTAAGCTGTTGACCCAGTTCATGAAGGCAGCAAGAGTGTTATAGCATGCGTAGAGCATGAGGGCGATTGAACCACGCTGACCGAGGCCATCATAAAGAATAATCTGGTAGTTGTTGACGACGAGGACGCCGGTTGACTGAGCGATGCACCTAGACATTACATTAGCTCTTATCCATCCCAAAAAAAAAAAAAAGTATAAAGGTGCTTACTGGACGAAGAATCCATATAACAGTCTCTTGCGGTATGAAGGCCGAGAGAACGCCTCCTTCCAACCTGTCGAAGTATTCTCTTGCTTTTCAATGGCAATCTGGTTGCAAATATGGTACAATTCGGTTTCGGCGAAAGTGTGACCTTCTACTTGGTCATCTGGACTGGGATGAAGTTTCTCAAGAACCTTTTGAGCTTCAGGAACTCTGTCGACTTTGCAAAGCCATCGGGGAGATTCTGGCATCCAGGGAGATCCAGTAACAAGAAGAAGAGGAGCGACAATCTGGAATGCGAGGCAGAGACGCCATTGAAGGGCCTCCTTGGTGATGAAGAAACAGCCGTAGCCGGCCCATCCAGCCATAGCCTTGTAAAGCACTTAGTCAACGCAATTCCTGACGAGTGATAATATGTAGAGACTTACCATGCCCGAAACGACCAAAAAGCCATGAGATCCAACCATCCGTCCTCGGACCTTTGCAGGAGAGATCTCTGACTGGTAGATCGGGACCGCGACATCGATCATGCCAGCTCCTATGCCATTGATAAAGCGGCCGACGAGAAGCATTCCGACATGGACAGACGCAGCTTGTAGCACCGCAGAGATAATACATATCAAGCAAGTTATCTGAATAGCAAGCCGACGGCCGCAACGATCCAGCAACCAGGGGACGGACAGGCAGCCGATGACACCGCCGCCTGCGAAAAGACCATTGATCGCTGACAGAAGAGGAAAATTAACTGGGCATGTCTCATTGTCTGCGAGACTGCAAACTTACCGCCAATGATCTGGTTGCTCTTGGAAGCGCCAGCGCCGCTGGTGGTCAGGTCGAAGTAGTTGAGGAACGATGAAAGACCCAAAGCCGAGCCGCTGATGGCGGAATTGAATCCATAGGTGAAAGAGCCTAGGGCTACAAAGAAGACTATCAGGAAGTTGTACCTCGTGCTAGTGCCCGACATGATGAGAGTAGAGTAGACAAATGTTAATGAGTGTGCGAGATGGCATCATTTCTTAACTACAATTACTAGGAAGGCTTTATATATAGGGATATAAAGATCGATAGCTATCAACATCGCGACACACCGCAACAAGCATGAGCCCTGTGTGCCCCACATCGGACGTCTAGTCACAGCGATCAAGGCTCGTGAGTGTGGGGAGAAATATGCGGGGAAGATCTGGGGTATGGAGACATCAAAGGTCCAGCTGCAAGGTACCTTGGAGAAAATTGACTCTCGCTTGGACTGGTACCAAGAGCCTGGAACAAGGCCCATCAGTACCTAGAAGGTGGGAAAATACAAGGAGAAATCGAGAGATGGTGCCTCGTCAACATTTGAAGCGTGGTAACGACTTTCTTGGCAACCTGGGGAAGGATCTCAACACGTGTTTGCGCCTAAGTAGTAGGGTGAATTGCAATGTTAAGAAGTAGTAATTAAATCACGTGTTTACAGTAGAGTGGAGGAATGGAGGTGAAACAGAAGCCCGGTAGGATGCTACAGGTGACGCTCGATGCTCACTTCTAGGTCAGACTGTTTGATGATGCGACGAGAGATATCGATTGTTCTGATTCTATTGCTGTTGACTCTAGAAATACCGATTTTTTCTACGTAGACTTCTCAAGGAAGGGTGACACCTCTGCCAACTCCCTCTTGTGTTCTCCGTTCTCAACCATATCGTTGATAGTCTTCTGCGCAACCTTGAAAGCCTCGACACCGGCAGGCACACCGCAGTAGATGGTGGCGTGAAGGATGGCCTCACGAATCTCAATCTCGGTAAGCCCGTTATTGAGGGCACCACGGACGTGGACGCCTAGCTCCGGCCAACTCTTCAAGGCAATCAACATGCCAATATCTACCCGTGTTTATCTCCTCGTTAGATCTGGAGAAAGGCGGCAAGTGGAAAATGACAGGAGGTGGGATCAAGTACTCAAGAGGCTTCGCTGCTTGCGTTCCAGACCTGGCCGAGACCAAATATTTCCCCAACACCATCTTGATGAGACATGTTAGACCTAGACACTATTGATTCTTGGCTCTGGAGAGATTTAACCCACTCGGTGACAAGCTGCTGACCAGGGTAGGCGAATTCGCTCTTGCCGTTGTTGAGGGCGGCGTTGACGTAGGCATCTCCAACAACCTCTCGGCGGTTCTGCAGGCCGAGGTCAAACATCTCGGTGTGGAGGTTATCGAACTTCTTTTCATTAGACATGTTGAATGACTTTCTGATTACAGTAGAGTTCGAGTAAAAAGTATAACAAGGATAAGTGATGAGCTATGCTTGTCCTCAAAAATGATGAAGGTTCACACACCTTTCGGCATCACCTTTATGTTGTGTCTGGAGTGACAATCTTTTCTCCTCCAACGAATCGGGGAAAGTATTACCCGCAATTTCTTCCGCCAAGAAGCTATCAGGGTCTTAGACGGACTTTTGTCGGTCCTCGGGGTAAGATTTCCTGTGCACCATGAAGGTGCTGCCGGTCCGTGGTCGTCCACGCGGCTACTTCTGGAAACCGGCTTTACAAAGCCCATCATGCAAGTTATCTAGAAATGCTCTGCAGTTTTGCTGATTGTCCTGTTTTCGCCTGACCCGTCATTCTCTTGGCTTAGTTTCTCATTCTTTAGCATATCTACGCCATGCTATCCAAGGCCTTCGTCTCAGTCCACGCCCTCTCCGCAGGCTACCTCACACTACCGGAGCGGTTCTTTGTCACTCCACTGGAAGATACCTCTGGGAGAAAGACAGTTCCATCTCTGTCGTTCTTAATCCAGCATACCGACCAACAGACAGGCAAAATTACTAGGACTGTCTTCGATCTCGGAATTCGGCGGAGGCTAGAGGACTATGCTGCGCCCATTTTCAAGCATGCCCAGACTCGACAGCCCCTCTCAGGCGACCTCGATACTCTGAAGTCACTCTCATCTGGAAGCCTGAGACCAGACGATATTGACGTTGTCATGTTCAGCCATCTCCACTGGGATCATATTGGAACGCCATCCGATTATCCCAATTCGACATATGTCATCGGCCCTGGCGCAGCAAAGCTCATTGATGGCAGCCGAGGAGATGCCGCTGGAAGCCACAACCACTTTGAAGAGGGCATCCTAGATATGAAAAGGACGATAGAGCTGCCATCAACTGGTCACCCAGCCACACCACCACCGCTAGAGGAACATCACACTCTAGCACCAGAGGCCCAGCATTTAATCGGCTACTTTTCTCAGCCTTGGCATAGAAAAGGACATTTCGAGGCTGTCATGGACGTCTTTGGAGATGGGAGTATGTACGTTGTATCAGCGCCAGGACACATTGACGGGCACATAAACCTGCTGTGTCGGCTAGAGAGTGGGAAGCACGTCTACCTAGCCGGAGACTCTTGTCACGATCAGCGACTTTTGACAGGAGAGAAAGATATAGCCACTTGGACTGACGCAGCGTACCCTGGAATGATCTGCTGCATTCACCAGGATAAGTCTCGAGCTGAGAAAACACTGCGCACCATTCGAGATACTATTAGAGAACCTGGCGAGTTGAAGGATGTTGAGGTTATATTTTCACACGACTGGGCTTGGGAGAAGCAGGCAAAGAGCGAAGGGCGTTTCTTCCCCGGGTGTCTATGATTGTAGACGACAGGTGGAATATGAAGCAGCCAAACTAGAAATAGACGCTTAAGTCAAATTATTACGTTGGTATTTATAAGCATAGCGATCATACGCACTGGTATACTCATCATACACATGTCTGTCTCGCTCATCCAGCTATATTTGCACCTCCTTCAGCACTGCTATCTTTCCAACACGTACTTTAGTACACAATATATAACCAAGTAAAGCACGAGACACGGATCTTATTTTCCTCTTACCCTTAGAGAACAGGGTGAGCTATTTTAATAATGGAAAATATGGCAGCATATACATCGTAGTGGCATCATCCCCAACTTTATGCAATACAATAGCACTGGTGTTACAAGGATGTAATATCTATATCTATTTGGTTATAATGCTTGTTTTCTACTTTCTATCACTTCTCTTGAGTAATTCCTTTCCATCATCCTCCGAAAAGAGGCGATAAATGCTTCTGAAGTCCTTTCCACGACACTTCTCGCTTTGAACAGCACAGTCGTACATATTCATGACCACAGGGGCCAGCATGCTCCTCGCCCCGAGTTGCTCACTAAGTTCCATTGACATTTGAAGAACGCCGTGGCAGAGCTCTGTTGAGAATCCTCCATTGAAGTCGGTCGCCGAAGAAGCCACAGACGAGACACCCTTCACGGGGTTCTGCTCTCGGCTATTCCGCGACATTCCAGTAGAGCTGTTGATGACCCCAGCGAGGAGTACAGGGTCTAGTCCGTATAGGCGCCCCATATTCATTCCTTCACACACTCCCATCATGTTAATGGCAGAGAGGTAGTTATTAATGAGCTTCGTCGCCAATCCAGAACCAGGTTTGCCGCAGTGGAAGATATTCTCTGGCTTACCCATCAGCTCGAGAACGGGCTTTATCGTGTCGAATACCTCTGGGCTACCTCCCACCATAAACGTCAAGGTGCCTGCGTTGGCGCCGCCCTGGCCCCCTGAGACAGGGGCGTCGGCGAATTTTCCCAGGCCGGACTTTTCAACAGCAGCGGCAACCTTTTGTGACGTCTTGACGTCAATAGTAGAGCAGTCGATGAATGTCTTGCTGCCCGGTTTGGCTGAACCAGCTCCCGAGAGGAGGCCAGTCTGCGGGTTGGTGAAGACCTCATGGACATGCTCTCCTCGGGGGACCATGGTGATGATTATGTCCTGGTTTGAGGTTAGAACCGTTGTTTCATTTGAAAACATCTCATCACCTACGCAGTTCTTGACGACCTCAAACGGGCTCTCCGCCGCCAAAACCTTTCCCGGCGTCGAGGAGATGAACTCATCTCTCCGATCCCTGCTCACCTCGCAAACGTTGAGCACGGAGTCGGGGGGAATCCTGGCTCTGAGGTTCTTTGCCATTCCCCATCCCATTATTCCGAGGCCAATAAAGCCGAAGGACTTGGCTGGCACGCCGGTTGTGTCGCCATTTGGTGCACTATTTAGAGCCGCCATGTTGAAAGTTATTGGACGTGAAAGACCCGGCTGTTGATGACACTAATCTGACATAAACCATGAGTTTCCATATATATGATAACGACATCCGAAATAGGTGACTACTTTGGAGAATCATCTGGAAAGCACTCAGCTAGTGGCGGGGGCGAATACAATGGAGAGGTAATTTACAATTGGGGTAAATTTTCGGAGAAGAAATCCCTTCAGAGCGATATTTACCCCAATATTTTATTTGCCACCCGCGCCTGGGACGCTTGCTGAGCAAAGACCCTTTGTTTTGAGATGGCTGTTGTCACGTTGGAGACCGACAGTCTGATGCCGATAATACCATTGTAATACAATTCGGCCGTCCGATACTGGTGCTGGCCATGCAAACACGATGGTCCCTCAAACGCAAAGGTGAGGTGTTAGCCAATACCATAACCTGATAATATCCAAGGTGCGCAACCTATTAGTTGAGGTTACGAAGTGGGTATTTGGTATGGGATACGAGCGCCTGTTGGGGACTATTGAATCTAGGGGTTATCGGGAGAGATGGAGGTGGAGAGGAAAGGGTAAGTATCGGGATACGAGTACTCGTTTTCGCGGCACCGGAGTGGGTCAGCTTACAACTTCTTGCTGTGGTCCACTGCAGATGTATAATACCAATGAATAAATAACGAGCTCCCACGACTACGCATCCTACTATATATCCCGTTGTAGAAAGTTCATCTCGTTGGCATACCCCTTTGTACCATCAAGGCGTCGACGACGAGGTAGAAACACACACACAAACATGGCGTCAGCATCGAATTCCAGCATACCCCTTCTCGATGGTCGTGGTTTCATTTCCGGCGAATGGCAGAAAGCTTCCAATGACGCGACATTCGATGTCTATGAGCCGTCCTCAGGCGAGGTCCTTGCGAAAGTAGCAAACTTTGGACACACGGACTTTGTGAACGCGATTGACTCCGCATACGAGGGATACCAAGAGTTTTACAACGGCACGACGGCCAAAGAACGCGGGGAGATCCTCTTGCGATGGTATGAAGCTATAGAAAAGAACCAGGAAGACTGTAAGTTCACTAGCCCCCGACTGTCTTATCCGTCGGAACAACCCCCTTGCTCCGCCTAATAACCGTAAGCCCGGTAACTAATATGTGCAGTGGCCATCCTTCTCTCCCTCGAGAACGGCAAGACCCTCGCCGAAGCCCGTGGAGAAGTAAAATACGCTGCCTCCTTCGTCCACTGGTTCGCTGGCGAGTCTGTCCGTAACTACGGCGACGTAATCCCGTCTTCCTACCCGAACACCACCGTCCTTACCTTCAAGGAGCCTATCGGTGTCTGCGGCATCATTACGCCGTGGAATTTCCCCGCCGCTATGATAACCCGCAAGATCGCCCCAGCCTTCGCTGCAGGCTGTGCGGTGGTAATCAAGCCACCTAGCGAGACGCCCTTTACGGCAATCGCGCTCACGCGGTTGGCGGTTGAAGCGGGGGTTCCTGGGAAATGTATTAGTGTTGTGCCGACGAGGGATAGGAAGGCGTTACTGGAGCTGGTAATGAATCCCAAAGTAGGCAAGATCAGCTTTACTGGCTCGACGGGGGTCGGTAAGATGTTGACGGAGTTAGCCGCGAAGACAATGAAGAGGATTAGTATGGAGCTGGGTGGCAATGCGCCGTTTATTGTGTTTGAGGACGCGGATCTCGAACAGGCTGCAGATGCGGCTATGGTTTGCAAGTTTCGCTGTACAGGGCAGACCTGTGTTGTGAGTACCTATTTGAATACCTCTCCTTTGGGATGCCCTGGAAATACGCTAACGGTGAGACTCTGGTTCTGTAGTGCGCCAACAGAATTTTCGTCCATGAGAAAGTCCTCGAGTCCTTTACGACGAAACTAGTCGCACGTCTTCAGAAACTGAAGCTGGGAAAGGGCGTCAACCCCGACACGACCCAGGGACCCCTGGTTAACGCCTCCGCCGTCCAAAAGGTCAAGCAACACGTCGAAGATGCTCTAGACAAGGGCGCTACTCTGAGAGCGGGGGGCAAGGTCCCAGCAGACCTGAAGGGGTACTTCTTCGAGCCTACAGTCTTGACAGGCGTGACGAGGGGGATGGCGGTAATGACTGAGGAGACTTTCGGTCCGCTGGCGGCTATCGCTAGCTTCAAAGACGAAGACGAGGTTCTGCACCTTGCGAATGAGACTGAGTTCGGCCTGGCTGGGTATTTCTTTAGCGCGGACATTCGACGCATCATGAGGGTTGCGAAGCGTCTCGAGTGTGGAATGGTCGGTGTCAACACGGGCCTTATTAGCGCAGCGGAGAGTCCATTTGGAGGAGTGAAGGAGAGTGGCATCGGAAGGGAGGGGAGTAAGTATGGACTGGCGGAATACCAGAATGTCAAATCTGTAACTATTGGTGGGCTGTAGGTAGCTAAGAGTCCTAGTATGCCGCGTTTTACCTCTTTCCTCAGTCATTTCTCTCTCTTTGAAAGGGTATTTAAGAGGAGGAAATAGCTCGAGCAAAGGTAGCTTAGCTAGAATGAAATATATATCGGTTGAAACCCTAAATAACGGCACCGACTATTGTTTAGGCTATTATAATCACTCCATCTTCCCAGTGCCAGGACGGCCTCTCACCGAAAATGTCCACCGTGGACCTGTGCGGCAAGGGGCTTTCACTCTCATCACTGGTATCGGCGGGCAGCCATGGGCTGAGGCGGCCAAAGTTAGAAATGACGACGGATTCACCAGTGTCGACTACCGTTAACTCTCATTCTATTGGTTAGTCTCCTTCGACCCCTCTTATATATACGTGCGCTACTTCTCATTATCACATAATATACGCCCACCTGCGTATTGCTTCTTACTTAAGTAACCTTTTATCAACAATGCAATAGCCGAGAGAGCTTTTATAAATGGGGCTCAATTCATCTTGGTTGCTATCGCTACCCGGCTTATCTAGATTCTTTAAGAAGGCTCTACCACCCACCTGGTACAAGTTCCTATAAGTCGCGACGTCGATAAATTCACTAGTGGTTCTGCATAAACAAATTACTTCTGAGGGTGTAATAGTGTGCCCATGATATTTAGACACCTTAACAGGCTCTTCCATTGCCACTACGCCTGCCGGAGCTAGCTGAACAAGGGGTGACAGTCTACATCTTTCCGACTGATGCCGCCTCCTAACCGCCACTCTATCTAATCGTCGTCCTGCACATCGATGACCGTCTTCTTCCACTGGCGAGCCGGGATCTTCCGGTTGAACATGATGTCGATCTCGCGGTAAGACCGACCCTTCATCTCCGGGATGTAAAAGAACGCCATCACCAAGCAAATGAAACCAGTACCGGCCCAGATGTAGCCGCATTTGCCGCCCAGGTTTCCGTGCTATACTATGTTAGCAGTGATCATTTGACAGGGAGAGGAATCTTACCTGTGGGTTGAGCATGTAACTTGAGGCGAGAATGCAAGGAATGTTAACGATGTAGTAACAACCGCGTCCAACTCCGGTCGTGAGAGGCCTGAGGCGGATAGACGACGTCTCTCCAATAATGACCCACGACGCGGGTGCAGGTCCGAGGGTGAATAGGACAGAGACGATAAGACCCAGGGACGCCTGTGCCAGAGAGGCGGGGTCCGACTTCCCGACAGAGCCTGCAATGCCGAGAGCGACGAGGAAGACGGTGTTGATGGCGGAACCCCAGACGTAGATGGTGCGCCGGCCAATGTACGTTGTGAGAATCCAAGAAAGCATGACGAAGATTGTCTGAAGGGCCGAGGTGATGAGACCCAGGGCGAACGCGGTGTTTGTGTCCATACCGGCCTGTTCGAAGAAGTAGACGGCCTGGTTGGCGATAAGGTTACCGGTAAGGTTCTGAGCCGCGTACACACCACACACAATCAGGGTGCGGTAGCGGTCAGTGCCTTTCCACAGTTCCAGGAGACTAGGCTCCTTCTCGGACTTCTCGAGCTCGATGGTACGTCGCATCATAGCCACAGACTCTTTAAGGTTCTTGACCAGCGACTTGCGTCCGAGGCGCTGGACGGCCTTTTCCGCTTCCTCAAGACGCCCATGTCGAACTAACCACCACGGCGACTCGGGTGCAATCCAGATAAGGATGGCGAGAGGGGTGGGGAACATCCACTGAAGCGCAATGGGAATCCTGATGCGTCTGCGTTAATGGAAGACTTGCTTGCCATGTGGATGAGCACGTACCTAAAGGCCGAAGGGTCGTCTATTTCGTTGTAGACGTAGGTGACGGCACCGACAATGATGGCGCCGATCGCCCAGAACATCTGCAACATCTGAGTGGCAGGCGCCCTCAGCTTCATCGGCACGATCTCGCTACAGTACGCCGGTGCGTTGGCGATGAAGATACCCCACGGCACGCCCTCGAGAAGCTGGGACACCAGCATGACCCCGAGCGAGTTGCCAAAGTAAAAGACGAAGATGAAGGCGTTGAGGGCCATGAGGGCACCGATAGTCGCCCAGCGGTATCCGATCCTGCTGGTAATTGGGCCAGCGAGGAGCACACCGATAAGCGCACCGAGTGGTCCGCCCATCTGGAGCGCAAACTGCCACTTGGTCTCGATGATATCCTTTCCGTTGTGCAGGATGCCGAATGCACTTGCAAACGCAGGTAGGGCGATGAAGTTGCCCATCAGGAAGACACAGTAGGACTCCATAATCTAGGGATGATATTAGCTGGAATTCCGACGAGGGTGAACAAGCAGCTTACAATCGTGCAGGACATAACGAAGGCCCAGAGCGAAGCCATGGGGTAAGCTCGAACAGCTTCCAGCACCGTCATGTTGTGCTCCATGTTCTCCGCCTCGATGGCATCCGCCCTGTAGTCGGCGACCTTTTTGCCATTGTGGTCGAGATCGTAGCTGTCGGCTCCGGTGTCGTTTCTCTTGACCTTTTCGACACCATCGGGTGTCATTTCGACGGGCTCAGACATATTGACTGGTGTTTGCCTGAATGAACAGTTTGCGATGGAGGAAACGGGGCACCGAAAGAGGCAAGCTGGCAAGTGTCGAGCGCAGCTTTGGATCCTTTTTAAAGCTCCCGGGCTTCACCCCGGACGCGGGTTGGGTCTCACTGGTGCGAATTAAATCGTATTAGAGTCGCATTCAGGCATACGGGGTCGTATCATGTTCCTTTAGACGCGCCTATCACAGACCAAGCTCGCCAAGCACGCGTCCAGCTCGCGGCCCGTGGCGTCCGGCCTATTAGCGCTTGAATCGCGAAAGCCAAACCCCAGGGAATCCTGGACTCCACGCGGATCCCCCGGAACGGCCGATTAGCTCTTGGACAGCTCGAGCTAGCCCTCGGGGGAATCCTGGAGACCCCGCAGCTACCCCGGACCGGCCTATTAGCGCCCTGGACACCCCGCAAGCTACCCCGGAACAAGGCACCCCGAACGACACCACGTTACATGCAATGTCGCAAAAGTTCCATCCTGCCCGGACCCGGTTCCCCCGACTCCTCGCTCGGCTGCTCCCACACCTCGGCGTGAGAAGCGTCGCATTCGCACCATCGATGTGCCGAGGAATCGGACTGACTGTGATCCTGGCTGCCGTTTGTTGTTCCGCACCATAGACATCACTCTCTGGGTCCCTGATGCTTCTAGTGTGCTTCTCGATTGGGACTTGCCACAGTCCCGAGCGCCCAAAGAAAGACGGCCTCTTCCGCATCCGCCACTTACCCCGAGCCCGATGCCGGCTTCATTTCAACCAAGATTGGTCGTGATTTTCGCCACGCCCGCACAGATCATCGCCGCGACTGCACTCCACGATGCCAGTGTTGCTAGTGCTGTTTAGTATCTATCATTCCATCATGTACCAGTCTCGAGGGATTGTACTTGTCTCTCTTTCAATTGGCTGGGTCACTTCAACTGTGTACTAGACTTGAAGAAGAAAGTGAAAGGAAGAAGATCAGGTATCGAAGAGATCTTCATCCATTGCCAAGGATCTGCGACGGTCAGGGCACCCCGATCGGGCCGACCCCTCCTCGTCCCACCACCTCCTTCAGCCAATGATACTTTACCCCTTCAATTCGAACCCCTTTTCCCGATTCGCCGGGTGCCCACACACACACAGGTGCGCCGCTGCAACCGATGCATCGCACTTAAGCGCCCCAAACCCGGCGTCGGAATCAAATTACATCATGTATTTGTCGATTGATAATTGACGCTGCCTGCAGCCCGCCTGCGAGTGAGGGGGCTCGTGCAGCCGCTTGCTCTGGTCCATGCCCTGCGTGTCATCAGTCACCGCCTAACACTCGCGATATTCCTGGTCAATCTCCGGCCGATACTCGGACGAATATCGACTATCCGGTTTGCCCTCTCCATCGTGAGTCGACACCTAGACACTGCTAACGATTGGAGAGCGGGGGAACGTCCGTCTAGCTGCAGCGTCTCCGGCCCGTTCAAGCTTCGCTAACAACGTTTGCCTGTGGCTCAGATGGAACAGAGACCTGACATGGGGACAAGATCTGGCGTCACGAGTGATCAATCCGGTAGCCTCTCTGTGTCTTGGCGGTCGCCGCAAGGCCGCGGTAGGGTTATGGCAGGGTCGCTCCGACACCTGCCGCCTTGACCCCCTTCTGCTTTGTTTTAGGCTCAAAATACCCGCACCTCCCGATTTTCGATACCGCTAGCTACGAGAAGACCGTAGTATTATTGGCTTTTGGTACCGGGCAGTGTATAAATTGTCCGCATTCCTGAACGATTTTGTTAGCGGTCTGGTTTTGACTCGACGAGATTTCTCTAACACAGGGTTGCAACATGTGCTGGAACATTAAGAGGCTACCTAACGGAAAACATTGAATGCAGGCCGCACTTGGCATTTTAGTCCTCTCGTGTACGGAGTCTCTCCGGATCATTCCTCAATCAAATGCCATTATCACGTCGCATTATACGCCTTTTATGACCTGTGCACCATGAACTTTAAAAGTCTAATCCCACTTCTCCTTCTCATTCTCAGCCCCTTCTCTCAAGTGGCCGCAGGGAACGGCTATGCTTCAACCTGCAATTCTATCCGTCCTTACTTTGGCAGCAACGGCTGGGTGATTCTCGCCAATTGCCGTAAGCCAAGTGGAATATATAATGTCGGCGTTTCGATCAAACTGGATTCATATTTCGCCAACGCAGGTGGCCACCTCAAAGGGCGGCTATGGTAGTGTTTGTTACTTTATGGAAGCATTTACCGCAACTAACTTATATAGGGGTCGTTCCTCCAATACATGCGATGACATTACGCTCAATGGTACAACTCTCCGTGTCAACTGTGGTAATGGCAAAGGAGGTCGGGTTTCCACCTTAATCAGCACTAATACGATCCTCTATATAAATAATACTATGTTACCATCTAAACATCCATATATAACTACATTGGCAATATGAAGGGTATTCTGAAATGTTTCGGTCAAAGTAACCCCTGATAGCCGGGACATTCCTAAGGAGACCGAATCAGCTGTAACAAAGGTTTCCCTCGCTCTTGATCCCCCAGTTAGATGCCGTCGTAGTCCCTGGTGTCATGACGTGGATCACGGGGATAGAGGGTACTTCTAGATGTGTCGGCCTTTTGGTCATATGTGAATCGGTTCAATTGATTGTCCTGATTATTATACCGCTCTTGTCATCTCTGTCCCTGGTGTCCGGATCTCTGGAGGGCATGCAGCTGTACATATGTAATAGGGTGAAAGGTCGATCGTGTGTCCATAAGGTGACATCTTATAGTTGTACATAAGCTCTGACACCCCCTCAGCCGACGTGGCTGGATTTCCATTATTTTGCAAGGTTCTTTTCTCCCAGGACATTTTCATCCAGTACACCCCATTGACGCTCTTCCTCAGTCTCTCCACGCTTGCCCTCAGGAGCAATCTATGTGCATATCGTGGGAATAATTGGAGCTTTGCTGCAGACTAGCCTCTCTTTGAGAAGCGTCTGTCAAGCAGCCATCACAAGACCAGTGGCGGGGTCTTATTCTCGGACAGGTTGAAAGGCACATCACGCCGTCTACAGGCTCCTGACCAATCTGCCAGCATGGTTAATATAAAAAGAACGACGTGGATAATACCTGATGGTCTCACGGAGACCGTATGCCGTTGGTAAAGAAAGCCCCAGTAAGGGCAGGAGAGGAACGCGATTATCTAGGTGGGGAGCAATAACCATATCCTGAACTTACAGTAATGGCTGAACAACGGTGTCGGACGTCTGGCGAAAATAGAGACAAGAACGGGCTCTTGATGCTCGCGGTATACAGTGGCAATGCGGCGAGTGCTGGGCAACCGTAGTGAAGTCTTGCGGGCGGAGCTAATGCGGATAAGGACGGCATTATGCTGGACAATTCCATATACATTGTGGAGAATGATCCAGATAAACATTGGCATTAGGGAGCGCTCTATCAACTGGTTGTAGCATGTACTAACATACCGCGTTCCGGGCTCTTATACACGAATAGGTGAGGACAGCCACCGGACCATGAGAGAATTACGTCCAAAATTTTCTCTCTATTCTTTTAAGTAACCTACCGCTTTTCGGCGGCAGTCTAAAGCCCCCGCAAAGGAAATTGGCCGGGGAAATCTCTGCCTTCAAGACATCAACGGCGACTGCCAAGTGAACTCATGTTCCCTATCCGACGCCAAGCGCTAGTAGTCACCGTCTCTTCGCTTCGACAACATCGATTTCAAGGCGGTCATCATGGACTAGGCGTCTTAGTGTGTCGAGCTGATGGGATCGGGGGCAGAGGCTTTTCTTGTTTAAATGACGAGAACTGGAGAAGGGCGTTGTTTAAATCACTATGTTCCTAATACACCTCGGCCAAATTATTGGGATATTGGTCGACATGCTCGAGTCAAGACTGTATTACGAAGGTCATAATTAACCATTTCAAACCCGCCAAATGTGAGAAGAAATTTATTGTATTATTAATAACGGACTCTAGTACATAGGGAAGTTCGAGTGAATCTCCATTCTATTACTGGTGCATAGCCATAGCCAGAGTCGTCGTAGGGTCTCGGTGCTTCGGCACTAACGAGGTCCGACAATGGCAAGAAGTCCTTCCCAAAAGACCGTGCCGGTCGGCGCCGACTGCCGTCCAGGGGCTTACAATAGCAGCCCGCTGATTTATCCTCCTGGCCTGCCAGCTGAGTCATTCTGCTGATCGCTCCTTCATTTAGTAAAGGGAGACTCGCAAATATGCAGTCCCACGTAATCGAGCGCCGAAAGGGCGGCAGTCGGCAAGCTCGCACCGACCTTGCTAAGCATGTAGGCAGCATATAATAAGCATGGTAATACTCCCCATATCTACAGCCGCCTGTCTCTTCTTACAATATCTATACGCTCTCTCATCTCCCAATCATCATCTCCCCATTTTTTACTTCCAGCCGTAACAACGACGGGCCATGGCATCTAAAGCCGAGCTTACTTACGGAAATTACTACATCTACCTGCCTGCTATTTCCATAACATGCGCGGTTATCTATGTACGGAATCCTGCCACCCGGGATCACTCCATCGACATTAGCCCTGCCTAGCTAACAAAGCCCTTTAAATTAGCGTGCGTATCGCACCCTGAGCTCCCCCATCGCGCAAGTTCCTGGGCCATGGTACTCTCTATGGACCAACGCTGTCTTCAAGTATTACCGCATGACCGGCAAGGGCGCGCCGTACGTCCACCGACTGCATGAGAAATACGGCATGTGCCTCCGCCTATCTGGACACAAATGACCACGGGCATTCGCTCTTACGCGTCACTGCTAACCGTTCGATTTAAAGGGACCGTCGTTCGAACCAACCCCGAGGAAGTCGACGTGTCGGAAATCCAGGCAGTCAGATCAATCCACTCTGTCAAGGCAGGGTACCTAAAGTCGTCGTTCTATACGAATCTCACTGGAAGGGCCCAGCAGAGTGTCTTTAGCGCCACAGATCCCGAATTTCACCGCCATCGCCGCCGGCTCCTTTCCATGCCCTTGTCTGAATCCGCCCTCAAGACACTTGAGCCCATCGTTAGGAGCAAGGCATCCCTCGCCGTACAGAGAATAGGTGAAGAAATGGAGAGCAGGGGCGCGGCGGACGTGTTTAAGTGGTTCCTGTTCTACAGCACAGACGTTATCGGCGAACTGAGCTTTGGGGAGTCGTTTCGCATGCTTGAAATTGGAAAGGTGAGTTGACATTGAGTCGACGAGATACGAGGAAACGGGTTTGGCTTAAGCACTATACTAACGCGACTCCCGTAGAAAAACCAATACATCATCGACTTGGAAAGCGTAGCCAAGCAGGGAGCCCTAAGATCCTCCTTTCCCTGGCTGCACACGCTATCTAGCTTCCTCCCCGTCCCCTTATTCCGCGACGCCCAGAAGACCGTCCAGCGAACCAAGAGCTACGCCGAGCAGTCCTTTGCGCGATACAAGCGCCTCTTGGCCGCTAACCCAGACAACGCCCCCTTAACCCTCTTCCGCAGACTCTACCAAGCCGGCGAGGAGGGTCTGTCCGACTCGGAGATCCTCAGCGAAGCCCGGGCATTCATCGTTGCCGGAAGCGATACAACCTCCAACTCTCTCACCTATCTGGTCTGGAGCGTCTGCCGTAACGATGACATCCGCCATAGGTTGACGGAGGAGCTCATGGCCCTACCTGCCGATTTCGATGACTCCATGCTCAAGCCCTTGCCCTACTTGAACCAGGTCATTGACGAGACCTTGCGCCTCTTTGCCGCTGCACCATCCGGCCTCCCGCGCGTTGTACCGCCCGGCGGAGCAGAACTGGCGGGACACTGGCTACCGGGCGGCTCAACGGTCACGACGCAGGCGTACACGCTGCACAGGGATCCTGTGGTCTTCCCGCGGCCAGAGGTCTATGACCCGTCTCGCTGGAGTTCGCCGACGAAGGCAATGAAGGAGTCCTCGATGCACTTTGGTGGAGGGACGCGCAGTAAGTGTACTCCTTTACCCACACGATACGAAATCTGTCTTCCATTTTTTCCAAATGTTTCAATCGTAAAAGGGCTAATGGCTTTTTGATGAATAGCTTGCATAGGAATGCATTTGGCCAAGATGGAGCTGCGCCTTGCGACGGCTCTATTTTTCCGCACCTTCCCTGGTGCTAAGGTGTCGAGCCTCGAGGGTATGTCAGACAGGGACATGGAGGAGACGATTTATTTCCTCCTAGCGCCCAAGGGGAAGCGGTGCTTGATCGAGGCTTCCTGAGCGTGGGAGTTGAAGAAGACAGGACTGTTCTTGTTTTTGTTTTGTTTTTTGTTCGACTAGAGCCGCAGTACTTGGATATAAGAAGTGTCAATGTACAAGTCAGTGGAAACGCAGACAGATAGGACCATACATTTGCGAGGTGGCCGATTATTCCCTTGCCTTCTGGAGAATGAACCCAGCCAACCGTGTCAGAGGGTGTCCTAGATGATAGAGAATCCAAATTCTTTAGAAGATAAAGCAGCCGATTCGAGAGGCGAGACTAGATCGGCATATCGACGCCCTCCCGGCTTCGAGGAAGGCGTCTTTTCTTCCCCTGAAATTTTCCCCATCCCTAATGAGGCCCTGCTGCCGCCCCTTCAAGACCGCCATCCCGTGGACCTACGTAACGGGCGCATAGGACAGGAAAGCACACGTAGGTGGTTGGATTTCCGTCGACTGAGTCCTCACCATTCCTTGTTACAAACTCGGAGGAGGTGGTAAGGGTTATCTAGTTATTGCTATAGCGTCACCTATGCGCGATAGTAGTAATAGAAGCCAGGTTCTCTTTTACCAGCACCATGAACCTCCTGAATCGTGGCAACCACTAGGCTATGACGGTCGAGACTGGAGTTGCCTGCTACCCATCAGCAAAAGCGTTGGGCCTATGAAGGTGAAACACCCTTATCATTGATAAGAGCCCAATTAAACTGTGGGGAACTCCTGTAAACTGGAGGCGTGGGCCAACTAGAATACTCCGGCCTCCTTCAGCCCCATAGTCCTCTCCAACCGACCGGAGGAAGATAGCGAAGGATTTGGCCGAGCAGGGATTCTACTACGGCTAGTTTACCACGAAATTCCCGAACTCCCACCGGTTACTCCTGTCAGTGCTATTGCTACTCTGGCCTGGCTACGGCGCCGCCGCTCTCCGTCGAGGTTAATCAAAGATCTATATGTCAAGGAATGGAGGTGGCAGCTGTAGCGGCTTGAGTCAGCTAATCACCTCACAGTATGGCCAGCCATTCGCCCTAATGTGGATATCATTCGCCCTCGCTAATATGCTCAACGTCGTACTTCGTACGCGTAAACCCGGAAAACCGGCACGCTAGTTCTTTAGCGTCCGACACTCCTGCACTAGTTCCCGGAAACCCGGCATGGCTTTTCAACGCCATAGAAAACCCGCACCTAAATTCTCCAGTCTCGGCCACTTTACACTTAGGGCCGGAAAGTCGGCAGACTTTTCAACACTATGATAGCCGGTTCGGGATCCATCGAGGCCATCAAGGTCCTCGGTGACAGCATCTGGATTTTGCTGTTAAGATGCGCTTGATCTGCTCCCATGCTCTCCTGCGCTGAAAACCATCACCATCTCACCTTTCCTTTTATAGCCTTATCTCTGTCGGTCAATAGAGACGCGACATGAACTTTACCACGAATTCAGCCGCCAACACGGCTTTGCTAGCCCGCGGCGAGGCTGAGACCTTCACTGTGACTATCGAATGCGGCGGCGGCAATGAATATGATGGCCGCCTCGGCCTCCGTATATCCTCCATCTTCGTCATTCTAGTTGGCTCCCTCCTCGGAAGCCTTACCCCCGTCATACTCGCCCGCTCACCCATTCGCGTCCCCAAGCTCGCCTTCTTCCTAGCCAAGTTCTTCGGCTCGGGCGTCATCATCGCCACGGCCTTCATCCATCTCCTCGCCCCGGCGGTCGAGGCGCTCTCCTCGCCGTGCTTGGACGAGGGCAGCCCCATTACGCAGTATGACTGGGCCGAGGGGATCTGCCTCATGACTGTATTCGTCATGTTTCTGGCCGAGCTGCTGCTCGACCACTTTGCCGTCGGCGCGATGCACGGGGCCACGCGCCACGATCCGGCGCTAGACATGATTAAAGAGTCGCGGCAGAAGCAGGACCCTGAAGCGCCCGGGGGTATGTTGACCTTGCCCCCATCTACAGCTACCGCAATTAGGAAGGTGACACTGACACGCTCAAACCAGCAACCGAAACAGCCGTGGACCAACTATCCTCGCATGGCAACGACGAGTCCCTTGCGGCGCAGATGACGGGTCTATTCATCCTGGAATTCGGGGTCATCTTCCACTCCATCTTCATCGGTCTGACCCTCGCCGTCGCAGGCGACGAGTTCGTCATCCTCTACATAGTCCTAGTTTTCCACCAGACGTTCGAGGGCCTTGGTCTAGGCTCCCGCTTGGCCACGGCCGACTGGCCCCGCGGAAGGGGCTGGCTGCCCTACGCCCTAGGCATCGCCTTCTCGATCTCGACACCCATTGCTATCGCGGTTGGTATCGGCGTTCGGGAGACGCTGAAGCCGGAGAGCAACAAGACCATGATTGTGAATGGCGTCTTCGACTCCATCTCGGCGGGCATCCTGATTTACACGGGGCTCGTTGAGCTCGTAGCGCGCGAGTTCATGTTTAGCGCTGAGATGAAGCGCGCGGGGATTGGCATGACACTTGCGGGGTTTACGTGCATGTGCGTTGGGGCTGGGCTTATGGCGTTGCTGGGCAAGTGGGCTTGAATTGCGGGATGCGACAGGTCGTTTATCAGTAGCTCACATAAAATAAGGGCGTAGGCATCCTTGCACAGGGTGCCCCAGATGCCTCTTACCACTCCCTGTCTAGTCTGTCCTCGACATCGCTTACATGCCACACACCGCCGCGTCCTACAATCCACAACTCGTGCTTCCCAAACGCGAGACTGACTGCCACGTTCTCCCCTCCCCCGACGCGGATACTGCCAAGTGCGAGACCACTATGCGGGTCAATGACGTCGACGCCGTCTCCAGAACCAGCGAATATCCAACCGTTCCTCGAGACGCGGATACCATCGTAGAAGTATGTGATGGGATTATTCAAGAGCCGCTTGTTGGACAGAACACCCCCGTCGGGACCGACATCATGCGCGTAGAGAGCCCTGTCTCCGTAGGGGTCCTTCTTCGACACCGGCTTGAATACCGAGACGCCCGTGTCAGGGAGGTAGAGAGTCGTCTGGCCGCTATCCGAGACTGACACCGCCACGCCGTTTGCATTCCCCGTCGTGGCGTAGACCACTTTCGGGCGCATGGTCGTGCCGTTTACCATGTAAACGGTAGGGTTAGTCGGCGGGGTAAAAGGGATGATGCCTCTGCCCTGTAAGAGAAGTATGAGCACGACGAATTACACGGTAAAGCGGAGCTATTTTCACGTACATCGGCCGACTTTGAATCCGTCATCCAGAAGTTTCCGTCTTTGTCGATGTCGAGGTCGTTGAATCCCATGAACGGCTGCTGGTAGTAGTTGTTGAGCAGGACCGTCTTCTCAAGAGTCTCAGGATTAACCTTGACAAGAGCGCCCGTTTCATCTTCGCCGCCGTCCGTGGCGATGTACATCTCGCCACGGTAATAGACGCAGCCATGGGCGTTGACAGTCGGCGGACTGGTTGTGATCTTGCGCAGGGTATTGTTCCGCGTGTTCAACAGGTACTGCCACGAGTGGACGCCATCCTCGCCACCCGGAGGTCCCCACTCGACAAATAAAAGCTCTTGGCTGTCTGGGTTGTAACACGGGGCCTCGTGGGTCTGATATGCGAGTTTCTGGACATGCTCTATCTTGGCCTTTGGCCCGATTATGTCGAAGAACCTCTCGTCGTAAGCGACGAAGTCGGTAGTATTCAGAAAGTCATTCCTGCGCACCAATATTAGATGCCTGGTCATCTCATGGAGGAGAGGATGCCATACGTTTCAGTCACCTTGGTATCAGATGTCTCGCTCTCAAAAGGCGCGTCGAAGACGGAACGATTGAATGATCCAGGGAGAATTCTGGCAGCTGGATCATCGTAAGAGTAGAACGCCCAGGTCGAGGGCGAGGAAACAAAGGGTGACGGCAGGTCTGTCAAAAAGGCATGAGCCAGGCCGGCCCACAAAAACATATACATCGCCATTGTCAGGGCCTCAACGATCTGCGGTTGCTCTGGTATCCATTCACCTTTCCGATGCATCCAGATGAGCACTTAAATAGGCCAGCGTCGCATGATATCTGGCGCATGGTCCGGAGCACCCCGCCTTGGGATGAAGGGATCGGCCTAGTCCATCACGCCCATCACATCTACGGGCAATGCTAGTTGGCCGAAGCCACGAGTTGGATCCGGGGTAATACCCTAGTCTGCTCTCCATCTGCGGGGAAGAGTCTGGGGAGGCGGGGAAGGTATTAGACGGCTTGTGCAGCGGGGCTATCCGGACGCGTGATCCGGTAAGGCTTGGTAGCTGATCGCTCGCTTCAACTTTCCCAGTATACAATATACCAGATAAAGTTAACCACGGACTGCGGTGTCCGTTTACCGCCCATGCGAGAATACCCCACCTTGAGGCACGCCCGTCAGATTTGTGTTCTTTCGAGTTGCGGAGTAACCCGCCTTCCGGGTTTAGTACGACGGAGTGCTCCGCATTCAGGGGGAGGCTAAATTTGCGCCAAGACAAATGTGACCTCGAACAAATATCCCACTGACGATCCCGCGTCAAGTTAGATACGCTTGAGATTGTCTACTCGGTGACTGGCAGCAACCAAGACGTCCTGTCGCTCCATCTACCATCTACGAATAGCAAGTGCTCCTTACTATCTATTCTTACAAGTAACGTCTCATCGGTAGACAGACCAAGATGGCGAAAAGAGCAGCAATCGACGCATTACGCAAATTCACACCCTGCGATGTAAGTCAAACATCGCCTTGCGATAGCGTGCACAGTGGCCAACATTCGTTCCGTTACTTACGTCGAAAAAAAGATAGGGGACGCGCTCGTGAAGCTCAAGTATCCCAACGGCGGCTTCCTAGACGGCCTGAAAATGCTGTCCCAGGGGCCACAGGGGCAGGCGTTCGGCCCGGCAATCACGGTCCAAATGGTCGAGATGAGCGACAAGACGTCGCCCACACCCGACCAGCATTTCGTCGATTATAATCAAGACGGCTCTATCATGTACATACAACAGCCGAAGGGTCTTCCGTCAGCCTGCTGGGGCGGGCTCATGTCGACGCGTGCCAAGTATCTCGGGGCCCAGGGCGTCATTGTCGACGGCAGGATCCGTGATGTCTCGGAGCATAAGGAGATGGGCTTCCCTGTTTTCTCCCGGGGCACATCGATCCTGGGCTCCAACTCCTTCACGAGAGCTTCGAAGATCAACGTTCCGCTGCAGTTCAAGGGGGATTTGTGGGTGAATCCGGGGGACATACTTGTGGGAGATGTAGATGGGGTTGTTGTGACGCCGCAGTCGCTGGTCGAACAGGTCGTGGCGCTGTGCGAAGAACGGTTCGAGATTGACCAAAAGACATTCGCAGAGCTGAAGAAGGGAGCTGAGATGGGGCCACTGATAAAGCGGCTACGAAACACAGC
Source organism: Scopulariopsis brevicaulis (assembly GCA_017657125.1). Classification (NCBI taxonomy): domain Eukaryota; kingdom Fungi; phylum Ascomycota; class Sordariomycetes; order Microascales; family Microascaceae; genus Scopulariopsis; species Scopulariopsis brevicaulis. The sequence goes on from JAGFNX010000428.1 coordinate 116,330, forward strand.
GAAGTGAGCATGGAGTTCATTTTCGGCTATTGTATTGTAGGGTATTATCAATACTACTGTTAAACCATCTCCTGCGCGAAGTTGGCAACCATCTACGAGAGTTTTGCCTGGGGATAAATTCCTGCAGAGCAAAAGGGGCACTACGCGGTGTTTGTGAGGATTGAACGCGTTTCGCTGGAAGTGTTTACATCTGGCTGGTGGATGGGGGATCATCCGGCTCGTACGGGCATCAACGGCGCGGCGGCGATTGCAATATCACGGGCGGGGAAGACGGGGAGGGTGACTACCGCGTGGGTGGTGTATGTATCTATACAATTTACTAGACTATTAACGCCCTAGCATAGCTTGTTTAACATGATTAAGGGCACTTCCAGCCCTTAGCCACGGAATCTGGTGCGCATGGTACGAGTGGTTTAGCGATGCAGACCACGTCTCGCCAGTCTTCGTCCGCACCTGCATAGTTATCGGCTCGCCAGGTACCATTTCGCCCTCCTCCGCCCCCAAAAGCGTGATCTTGTCTCCCTCTCCTATGCTATCGTAGTCCCTGGCATCGTCAAAGGTAAGAGGCAACATTCCCTGCTTCTTGAGGTTCGTCTCGTGTATTCGCGCGAAGCTCTTGGCAATCACGGCCACGGCGCCCAGGTACCGCGGCTCCAGGGCAGCATGCTCCCGCGAGCTGCCCTCGCCGTAGTTGTTGTCTCCGACGATACACCACCGGACTCCGTTGCTCTTCAGGGACCGCGCCACCTCGGGGATTGGCGCGACCTCCCCATCGGTGGGGTCCCGAGCTCGACCGATCATATTGAACGACGTGGGGTCCGGCAGGAATGCGTTGGTAGCGCCGAGGAGCAGGTTCCTGCTGATATTATCGAGGTGCCCGCGGTAGTTATACCAGGGCCCCGCGGGAGAGATGTGGTCTGTCGTGCACTTTCCGGCCACCTTGACAAGAATGGTCATGTCGGAGGCGTTCCCCGGCTTCCATGGTTCGAACGGCTCGAGGAGCTGCAGCCGTTCGCTCTTTGGGTTGACGCAGACTTCTAGTTTGGACGTATCTTCCGTGACGGGGGCCTGGTAGTTCTCCTTTCCGGGAGAGAACTCAGCCGGCAGTTCGTTCGACGTTGGTGGTGAGAACTGGAATTTGGCAGCGCCTGCATCTGAAGACCTGTTGCCGTTGACGGGTAGCGAATCAATAGCCGGATTGAAGTCTAGGGTTCCGGCGTATGCAAAGGCAGTGGCGATCTCTGGAGAGGTAACGAACGAGTGTGTACCAGGGTTGCTGTCATGCCGACCGGTGAAGTTACGGTTGAAGCTGGAGATGACCGAGTTCCTCTCGGCCTCCTTGACATTCACATCCTTCCGGTCCCATTGGCCAACGCAGGGACCGCAGGAGTTACTCAGTATCGTCGCGCCGGCGTCTCGGAGGTCATCGAGGATACCTGCATCCTCCACCGTGGCGCGGATCTTTTCACTCCCGGGGCTGACCAAAAAGGGGACCTTGACCTTGTCCAACCCTGCGTCTCTCGCTTGAACGACGAGACTGCGCACCTTTTCCAGGTCTTCGTACGAGCTGTTGGTGCAACTACCGACCAAACTGCAGCTGAGAGTTGAGGGCCAATCGCTTTCGGCGACATGCTGCTTGAACTTGGACAGCGGATGGGCCAGGTCAGGCGTAAACGGTCCGTTGATGTGAGGCTCCAGCGTGGTGAGGTCGATCTCGATTATGTCGTCGTAGTACCTTTCACTTCCGGAGTCCGCCGTGAGGAGACTGTCCTTGAAGTGATTGGCATAGTCGGCGATGTAAGCACGCTTTGTGGCCTTCAGGTAGCGAGCCATGGGCGTCGAGTAAGGAAAGATGCAAGAAGTCGATCCAATCTCCGCCGACATGTTGCACACCGTCGCCATGGCCGTTGCACTGAGCGTCTTGGTGCCCGGCCCGAAGAACTCGATGATCTTGCCCTTTCCGCCCGAGACCGTGAGCAGGCCTGCGAGCTTGCAGATAATGTCCTTGGTCGAGCCCCAGCCTTGCAGCTCGCCGGTGAGGTGTACACCTATGACCTTGGGGCAGACTAGCTCCCAGGGCATCCCGGCCATGGCGTCGACTGCATCGGAGCCGCCGACACCGATCCCCACCATGCCCATCCCGCCGGCGTTGGGGGTGTGGGAGTCGGTGCCGATGATCAAGCCACCGGGCACTGCATAGTTCTCGAAGATTGTCGTGTGTATTATGCCGGCTCCGGCCTTCCAGTATCCGATCCCGTATTTCTTGGCCGCGCTTCCGAGGAATGCGTAGACCTCTTCGTGGTCCTTCTCCGCCCTCTGGAGGTCCTCTGTAGCACCGTATTCTGAAACGATCAAGTGGTCGCTGTGGATCGACGTGGGCAGACTGACACGCGGTAGGCCCGCGCTGATGAACTGCAGGAGAGCCATGGTCGCGGTCGCGTCGTGGCAGGCAACGCGGTCTGGTCTAAGTTGGAGTATCGTCCGGCCTCGCTCAATCTCGTCCAGCGCCCACGGCCGATCCTTTGGTATTAGGTGGCTGTATAATAGCTTTTCCGATAGTGTCAATGGCCGATCAGTCGCGCCGCGGACGGCCGAGAGCGCTTCGAGGCGAGACGCATGGTTGAGTTTAACGTTCTAGGTGCACGCGTAAGCTTCTAAGAAATGTGGCTTGACTTGGTGGAATCGCTGGTAGGAACACTTACGGGCTCCAGGGGACTGATTGGTACCGGGCCGGGTACCGTAGCGTACGCTCTTCGGGGCGGTATTTTGCCCAGGGGAGCATGTAATGACCCCGCCAATGGGCGCGACGCGCTCCGGGAAAGTTGTCGGAGCATGGTTACTCGCGACGGTCATGGGCAGACGGGTATACTGGTCTTCCGTGATTGCCAGGGGCAGTCTGCTATCATTGCACGCTCACAGGGTAGTTGTGATTAGCTAACAGGAGCTGAGCACAGAGATCCAATAAAGTCTCGGAATCGGAATGCGGGCAGGCAGAGAAGGGGATACAAAAGTACGGTACTCGAAATTCCTATATCCTACCAGCCATCGGTGCGCGGGTCTATTTCGAGTGCACGGGTGGGGATGGGCGGAACACTCCGGGGCCCACCCTTACTATTTCGGGTGGGGACACACGGTCTGTTCCGCTTTGCTGATCGGGTTCGGATAGCTCGAATTGACCAGAGGTGGCAATACACTGCCGAAAAGGCCAATGCCGAGGCTAAAATTCTGTAAAGGCGGCGTCGACCAGGGCTATTGTCAGGCCGGTGGATAGGCTTCTGAAAAAGAAAAAAAAAAGACGGGCACTTTCAATCCCCAAAACAAGTAGAAATCGCCACGTGGAGAGGTTTCCCAGCATGTCATAGATTCATAAAAGCATCTGGGTCCAGGGGCTCTTCGACATCGCCAAGGGGGAAGCTCCAACTGAAGTCAGACCGCCCAAAGTCGGCTAGGAAATACTCAATCTCGGGCATGAGCTCCTCATGGCCGGGAACATCTCCGGCCGCTAACGGGTAGCCGTGGCTATCTCGGCGGTGCTGCATCGGTGGCTCCATGCCATGTACTTCAGCAGGAGCGTGCTGGTCTCTGGGCTGTGTGGTCTCTGTGTCTGCGATCTGCTGCGTTTGGCCATATTGCGTCCAGGGTGCAGGGTACGATACGGCATCTGGTTCTCGCGTAGCCGGCCCAGAAACTATATGGTTCGCCTCATCGCCCTGTCGCAGTGCCCCATGGTGAGCAGAAGTTGACGTCGCCAGGCGCGCCTGTTTGGCCGCAGGGCCTTGAGTATACAATTTTTGGACGGTAAGATCCACAACAGAGCCAAAGCTGGCCAGGCTCGTCTTGACAGACGGCCACCACTCGCCGCCGACGCTCAGGAGGCTCGAGCAGGACCGCAGGCTCCGGGACAGCTCGGCCGGCGAAGCCCGCGACTGCACGAGGTCCGACGTCCATACCGAGTAGACGAGGGCCGCACCGGCCGCGAAGATGTTTTGTACGGATCTCCATCCGTGATGCAAGCCGTGGTTTTTGTGAAGGAGCTCGTAATCCCGGAGGATCACGGAGGCGCTGTCATACACAGTCTGGAGTGATCCTTGAGACGGCCTGGGTATCTGCTGCGACGGCTGGAATAGGAGAATCATTGTGGTATGATATCGGATTTGTAGTTTGAGTTTCCACAAGTATTTCTGCCGTCCGTCCAGGGACGCAGGGTTTTCCAAGGACCCGGCAGTAAATTTATCATGCCATCGGATTAGCTTCTTGAGAATGTCATCTTGGATGGCTGCCGAGTCGCCTGTGTTGGTTTCTGGGTCCCTGACAGGCAACAGATATAAGCGCGTCTTGATTTCCGAGACAATCTGATCCAGTTCAAACCTAGACACGATATATCCAAGGTCTTCAAATCCATGTGACGAGCTGCCACGCAGGACATTGTCGTTAGCTTGGCTGATGACGTCCCCAGGAAGCTTGATGTCGAAGCAATCGTCGCGAAATCCGATGGGTCGACCTTGGATTGAGGATATTGACCTAGTAGCAGAGTAAATTTTGTGCTCGGCAGTTGTATGTTCAAAACGTTAGGTATATAAGCCATACCTGTCGAGCCCATATAATGTGTAGAATACGAGTCGTTTTACCTGCTGGACCGCAAGCTCATCCGAGCTCCCCGGAAGTGGTTCTCTATGCAATCCAAGCTCAACACAGTGCGCCATACCCACATGGACCAACGTCCAGACGCTCGCCTCGGCTGGTGTGTGAAGACAATGGACGATGTGTAACGTCAGGGCCTGGATGCTCGCTAGGGATACCTGGGAGAAACAGTCGGCCGAGAACCGGGTTGCCAGGCGGTAGTAGCGCTCCGGAGAGTACTCGTACACGCGGGACCTGACCTTGATAATGGCGGAGATGTTGAACACCATGAACATGGTAAAGGCTACGACCGGCATAGGTGGGCACTCGCCGTTGTGAAGGCCCGGCTTGACGACCTGCCCGTTCCACTGGAAGGGTTCCAAGGCGCTGGGCCAACCGTTGGGCAGCAAGGGCTCGTCGTTGAGATCATACGACGATGAGCTGTACAAGGCTGCTAAGGCACCATAGAGTGAAGGTGGGTCGAGAACGGGATAATCCGGGTATATCCAACGGATATAGGTTTGTAGCAGAAGTATGCCATCTTCGTATCTTGGCAGCTCCTGTTATACATTATGCATGAGCCTGGCGGTTTTGCAAGAGCATCATCTCCCTGTACGGGTGGGGATAGGCGCAGTAGGTTCCTACGTACCTGTCTCAGAACGTAATGGAGCGAGCGATATCGCGACTGTAGGGAGAACTGCCGGTCAACCAGAAGATCATTGGCAGGCTCATCAACCGTGTTATGGGTTGCCACGGTGGAAGATGGGTCGCTAGAAGGCGACGCTCCGACTAGGTCGGCAAATAAGCGTCCAGAACTCGAGCCGAGGTAGGCCTTTTGCGACGAGTCTGAGTTGAGGGAAACCAGGCCCAGATTCATGGCCACCGAGTGCGCCTTCTCCGAGAATGGTTCCGTGCTGTTGGGCGACCCTGCGACCTCGGTGGGCCGCTTGAGCGACTGGCGGCGAAGGGTAGAAGCATCCGGGGAGGGAGCTACGGTGGCGCTAGCGGGTTCGTCGGTTTCGCGCTGCACGAGCGTCGGAGACGAGTGGTTTTCCCCACCACCGTCAATCTGGGGCCCAGCTGCGAGGTCGACGTCTGGAAGCCGAGTCCGGATGATGTCTTCCAGCCATTGGATGCGGTCTCGGGCAGAACTGGCGAAGCTGGGCGGCCGAGACGTAGAACGCCGTCAGGTCAGAGGAGAAGAGTACATAGGGGGCAACAGCATGAGCATGTTCATCTCTTACTCACTTGCGGGGAATCAATAGATGTGAATTCTGGCTGTCGACGTCAAGGCAGGCCACACCTGCCTTGGCACAGTTGGAGCAGGCCGGCGTCTGGCCATCGCACTATGAAAACGGCGTTGTCAGCACCTGGTGTCCTAATGGTGAGGACGTATCCGCTGGTGGGGTTCGGTTCTATGAGGTCGATCGTCTGGCCGACCTAGAAGGGGACTCACCTTGATGCGGCGGCTGCGACATCTGCGGCAGGCTAGGCGGACCTTCTTCGGCGCCGCGCGGGCCGCCGTGATGACAGGCTCCGGTTCCGACATTGGTTAACCGTGACGAGGTGGGCCTGGTAGAGTGTGGGAATGAACCTCAGCCAGCCGTCATTTGCGGCACAAGGAGCAGCGTGAGGAGTAACGGTTATTATCATCCGGCCGGCCTTGGCTATAATACTCGACAAGGAAGCATAAAAACCCGTGTAGTGGCTATAGGTGCGTAAGCGGGGGCACGCTAGTACGTCGTAGCTCGTCTGCGGCAGTCCATAATCGACTTTGGTTCAAAATCTCTCACCAGTGTGAGTGTGATAAGACTGAAATGAAAGCCTTGGACACGTACTTGTTCGTTCGCGAGACGGGTTTTATATTTACAAATCGGTAGCCCTTGCCATTTTTCTAGTCGCCTTATTACTCTAAAGTAACGCACCCCGGTCTATTCAGCCATGTCTCCAGCGAGCAATCGATCTTACGCCAATATCCCTGCATTGCCCAGTTTCTCGCCTGCCTGGAGGAGACGAACCACATTCTCATAAATACTAAAGCTAAGCGCACCCGATATCTTTTGGAACGTCAGTATCATAGTTTCCCCCATCCGGAGTAGGGCAAGTACGTACACTTAGTCTCACCAGTCGCGGCGTAGTCCCCCTCCACAACCCTCTGGCCCCGGACTGCTGCAGGATCGTGCGAAACGCCGTGAAAGTACCCACTGTTGTATCACCCCGTCCTTGCATCTTCGTTTTGACGACATCAAACGGCATCGTCGCATATACCGTAATGATTCCCGCCGCCGCGCCTACCACCGCGGGGGCCATTGTCCCACTACCAGCCTCTTCCAGACGCGGCTTCACCCAGTCCAGCAGGGTGCTGTAGCTCGTGAATCGCACAAGGGCATTCGATGACTGTTTGATGGTAACTGGGACCACGCCGCGGAAAATCCCGGGCAATCCATCTTTGGCGACAATAACGCGAAGCGCATGGCTCGCGGACCGCAGCTCTCTACTCCCAGACCGGTCCTCGACAAGCTTGGTCTTCAGGTTCTCTCCGGGCGTCAGGACACTGACGCTCTCAGCAATACCGGCGGCCACACCGGCCAGCATTGTAGATACAGGCAGCGGCTTGCCGGTGGATGTATCAACAGGTAAGAGGTTTCTGACAGTATCAAAGGTGAGGAACCGCACGCCTGACTTTGCCGTGTTTGATATGCAAAAGGCGCTTGCGCCTGTGTAGACGATGCGCGGCCCGGATGTACGGACTGCATCCCTGAGGATACGTAGCGTCGAGGATGTGGAGCTGAGAAGCTGTTTTCGCGTTTTGATGTACTCCGTTGGGTACTAGTTCGACCACATCAGCATCGGCTGCCCCTGAGTTATGAGCTGTCGAGCGAATTCCTTGTATGATGATTTTGTGGAGAATGGGGGTATTTCTTACGGTTATGAAAGACTCTACTCCGCCTGCCGCGGCGCCGGCGGCGAGGGATTGTAGAGCTGTGGGTTTCTGTAAAGTCATTATCGTAGGAGAGGATGGGTTGGGAACGCGATGAAGTGAAGCGGAATGCCTTATATTCACAGGCGACCATAAAAGGAAGTTTATAATTCGCCAGCGAAGGCCATCATATATATCGATTACAGTATCTCATAACGATCACCCGCTTCCAACTATGGTCCCGTGTTATCCCCCTTGGGCTCCGCAGGTCAGAATATACCGAGTGACGGCCCGGAGCGCACGAACATGGAAGGCTTTGGACTGAGTCGCCGTTTGCACTTCCAGCAGATACGGTATGCCGCGAGAACTACAGGATAATCGTGGCTATGCAGGCACGCGGGCTGCTCCGGGTGCTCTAGCGGGCTGTTCCATACTCTCCGTGCTCCACCCCCGGTAATCGCTCGAACAAGAAATCCGACGGACTCGCCGAATGTAACGGATGATAATGTACCAGGAAAACCCAAAGCCCCCTGTATCATCGGCCTTAAACCGCGAAGCTCCGAGCGGGGCGGCGGTAAAAACGGGCTGCTCCGATATTCCCACCCCCATGGTCTTACCCCGCGTGGGTCCGGTGCATGCGTGGAGCGGACACGCGCACGCTCCCCAAAGTTCACTCTAAGATTCCGATGGCTTTAAGGGCTCGGTTGGTCTTACAGTATGCTACGGTCCGATGTGCCCAATTACACCAGCAGGACACCAACAGCATCTCCATACGCCATAATGATCACGACTTCCCGGCAGTCACGACCGTCTAAGCCCCTGTTCCCGAATGGGGGTTGGGATACTCATCACCACATCTTTGAGCGTAAGCAGAGCAGACACCTGTGTTTAATTAACGGGGTTTGTGAGGCATACTAATACTACCCCAGCAACAACGTTCCCGTACAGCGAGAACCGGCACTTGACGCCTCCGCCTGCAACCGTTGAGCAATTTGTCCAGTTCAAGAAGTCATTGGGCTTAACCAACTCGGCCCTGACACACGGCCTGTCATATGGCGACGATTGCCGTCCGCTGAAGCACTTCGTATCCCGACTGGGAAGTGTCCAAACACGCGCTATTGGGGTCATCGACCCAGATACGACGGGCGATGGGGAAATTAGAGACATGCACGAGTACGGCACACGCGGGATCCGGGTAAACCTCTACCGATACGGAGCCCTGGAGGATGTTGATCTCCAGAAGAAGGCACTTTTAGCCCACGCAGATCGGATACGGAAGCTCTCCCTTCCGTGGAGTCTTACCATGACCACGACACGCACGGAGTTCTGGGACGAGTTAGGACCGTTCATCGAGGAGAACCTAGTTCCGCACGGAATTCCCATGGTAACTGATCATTTTGCAGTGCTGAAGGGGCCGTCAATGTTGTCCCACGAGTACCGCGACGACCCAACGACGCAACCCGGCTTCGCCGCCGTTGTCCGGCTCGTTCAGCGCGGGCATTTGTGGATCAAACTCAGCGCGCCGTACCGGGTGAGCGAGATGAAACCCGACTATGGAGAGCTAAAGTTCTTGGTGCGGGCTCTCGTCGACGCTAATAAGCATCGGGTGATCTGGGGTAGCGATTGGCCGCATACGCCGCGGATGAGGGTCCGGACGCGCAAGGAGGCGACGAAAGAGACGCCGTATCTCGAGGTGGATGACCTTTCTTGGTTGGAGAGTCTGCGGTCATGGCTGTCGGACGAGGAGTGGAACCTGCTGATGGTTGAGAATCCAAAGGCTTTGTTTGGGTGAGGAGTCCCTGACGGGGAAGTGGGTAGTAGGAGGAGGAATAGTCGTTAGAATCTCAGCAGCTGTCAATAGTTGTGACGGGCGTCCGTGGTACCCGCAAAGGGCCTCTCATGTTTTCCATGTCTTAGTCGCTACGATGAGTCCTGTACGAACGGCACGAGTCCTCGCGCGTATCCTTGTACTCTTCCATCTGCGCCCTCATGGTTGAGAAGTAAGACCTACCCCTATATCATTTCCATCTCGAGGAATGGCTGTACAATGTATGAATACGAGGCGTCCCTTTTTGTGCCTTCGAGATGCGATGTCTAGAGTTCGCGCGGAACGCTCGCTGCAATGATGAGGCGAAATACCTCGTTTTCGCTTTGGACTCTGATTCCAAGCTCCCTCAAGGAGCCACGGGTTCCATACTATTCGCATGTCGATCCATTTCTGTTACTCCTGCGTCATGCGTCTGAAGTTACCACGACCTGACATGGCCACTTCAGCGTTGGAAAAACGCTGACCGACGCTAACGGATTGTCCCGCTACACCCCACGTACCCGGTCTTCCCCGCCCGCAGGGAAACACTCACTGTGGAGACGGGCGACTCCTAGGCTGATCATTAGTCACAAACCCCGACTGCAGGGAAGCCCTATCGACGGAGTAACCCGTGTCTCGGCATTCAGATACCCCGGGCCTGTCCACTACCCCGCCCGGGAACTCCACGAAAAGAGTGGTGGCGGACGACTCCTGCGCAAATCTTTCCGCCTCGGGACATGGCCGCAGCGATCCCCTTTCGGCACTCGGCAATGCCGAGAACCGTCCGCTTGACGCAACAGCGTTCTGGATTACACAAGCATAACCGCTTTCTCCAACTGTCGAATGCGCCGTATCGGAATGAATGCATTACTACACGCTGCAGACGTCTAGCTTGCAGCTGGTTGGTGAGTGCGTCCCACGCGCGCCTGGCTAGCTACCACCGTAAGCTCTCTATTAAATCGTCCTCCCAGATCCCTCTAGCCTTTGAGACGTTGCTACAGATACTCTATAGTCGTTCGCAATTGTGTCGTCTCTACCCGGACTGGAGGCTCTGTCTGTATGTCACAAGTTAGTGAATCCCGATGGTGTCCCATGCCAAAGTATGTGACCCGTACACGCAGTATAGGGAAGCGGGCGACTGTAATGGATGTACCAGGGGTATACCCTACCCCCTAAATAATACAATCCGGGGAATGTGCGGGGGTATGCGGGGTTCCCATCTCCAGGATAGCTCCGTCAAACTTCCCCGGATTTCTCACCGCACCCTTTCGCAGGGGCGTTGCGAGGTGTGCTGCCGCCGACACTTGCCACGGTTTAATAAGAGGGTGCAAAGCCCGCCACCAGGGATGAGACTGGGGGCTGTCAAAAGCATCACCGCTTGCTTTCACAACTCTGAGGAGCATTCCCCGGAGTAGCACCCTTGACCTATCAGAACCACCGACACCGTTGTCTTCCTCGCAGTCATGCACATCAAAGACACCTACCATTCCCCGGCGGCAGTTTCGCCATCAGGCGAGGAAATACCAACGTCCGTCGAAAAGGAGTCCAACGTCGAGGAGGTCGAGACAAAGGGATCTCGTCCACCCGACCAGGATGAAGCATGGCTTGCCGCCGAGAAAAGCCTCGTGCGCAAGCTCGACTTTACCCTTGTCCCGATGATCTGGGTGCTCTACCTCTTCAACTATCTCGACCGAAACAACATCGCGTAAGTTGATCTTCCTAGATGGTCGTGTTGGGGAATTCTGCCAGATATGGGCATATATCAACTCCAAATGTGGCGAGCGCCAGGCTAACTGACGGCTGTCCCCCAAACACAGACAGGCACGGCTGAGCTCCTTTGAGGAGGATCTCGGCCTCGAGGGCAACCAGTTCAACGTGGCAGTGTCCATCCTCAACGTCAGCTACATGCTCATGCAGGTCCCCAGCAACATGATCCTCACCCGGACGCGGCCTTCGGTCTACATCCCCGCCTGGACGGCGCTGTGGTCCGTCATCTCGGCGTGCACTGCCCTGGCGTCCAACTACGGGCACCTCATTGCCATCAGGTTCCTCCTCGGAATCGCCGAAGCCCCCTTCTTCCCCGGGGCAATGTACCTCTTGTCGTGCTGGTACCCGCGGCGCGAACTCGCCCGCCGCACCGCCGTCCTCTACTCGGGCCTCATCCTCGCAACGGCCTTCTCAGGCCTGATTGCTGCTGGCGTCTTCTCCGGACTAGAAGGGGCCCGCGGCCTTGCAGGCTGGAAGTGGCTTTTCATCATCGAAGGCGCCGGGAGCTTCGTCGCGGCCCTTGTCGGGTTCTTTGTGCTACCCGACTTTCCGGGACAAAAGTCTGGCGTCTGCCGGTGGGTTCTTTCGGATCTCGAGCAGAAGGTGGCTGTCGAGAGGATGGCACTGGATCGCGTCTCACAGCCACAGGCGGAGAGCACCGTGTGGGTTGGACTCAAACTCGCTGTCAAGGACGTCCGGATGTGGGTCTTTGTGAGTATCCCCGGGTTGTGTTCCCTTCTGCGCGCCCAAGCCGGTGTCCACAAACTTGTCGTCCGCGTACCTATGACATAGGCGGTAGACTGACCGCGACAAAACAGACCCTTATGCTCCTAGCCAACCACAGTGCATATGGCTTCAATAACTTCTTCCCCACCATAGTCAAGGGCTTCAACCTCGGTGGCAACACCATCACGCTAGTCCTTACCGCGCCGCCATACCTCCTCGCCACCATCGTCGCTTTCAGCGTCGCCTACTCCTCCGACAAGCGGAAGGAGCGAGGCTACCACATCTCCATCCCCCAGGGCGTCGCCTGCATCGGCTTCATCATCAGCGTCTCGACACTAAACAGCGCGGCCCGGTACACCGCCGCGTTCCTCTACATCGGGGGCTGCTTCGCGAGCAACGCGCTGGTCTTCAGCTGGGCCTCCAACACGCTGTCCCAGACGCCCGAGAAGCGCGCGGCCGCGACGGCCATCATCAATGTGGTTAGCCAGCTGGGCAACATTTACAGCCCGTACTTCTTCCCGTCGTCGCACGGGCCGAGGTATACCATGGCCATGATCCTCATGATGTCGTTTTCGGCCATGTCGGTTGTTACGTGCGTGGTTATGAAGGTTCTGTTGACGCGGGCGAATAAGAGACTGCGAGAGACGGGGCAAGACGTGACGCTGTTCCTTCTTTGATGAGGGGTCTGCATGGAAATCGTCAGTTTGTATACGCTGGATAATTTTGGATGGCTGGGAAACAAGACTTGAGGGGACAACAGGATATCAGAGATACGAGCAAAAGTGTAATGACAATGTGATCGTCTTGCCGAGCTTATTTCCATAACTTGGAATAGGGTAATTATAACGAGCGGCGCCTCCGAGGTTATTACAGCCGAGACGTTCCCCTTTTGGGCATGGGCGCCCCGCACAGCTTGCGGGGAAGGCCAGACTAAGCTCCGCGCTTATGCGGAGGAGAGTTTCCGGCCAATGGCTCCAGGGGAGCGCTAGTCAGGCGATCCAAGGAACCCCAGGACGATCACGTCGGTACCGAGCTTCCTATCTCAGCGATGCGGGGAAAGGTGTGGGGAAGGGAAGAGGCAAAAGGAATAACAGAAGAGGCGGGGAGGATCGACAGATCATGTCCTTGAATGCTATCCCCCGCATCCTCGTAGCCTCCGTGCTTTCCCCCTCCTCATAACACAAGAACTGAATTGTCAACCCAAAGTGAAATCGATCATGGCAACGCCTACACCTTCAGAGAAACCCGGCAAGGACGACAGCGACGTCGTCCTGGCCTCGGGGAACAATACAGAGGCACAAATCGCCCACATCGATGCCGTCGCAACAGCGCCCGAGACAACACTTGAATCCTTCGCGCACCTCGACGAGAAGAAGATCCTGCGAAAGGTAAGTCGCCTCCCACTTTTCATGCCAATAGCTGGTATGATCCGAGTTATAACAGACACAATCTAGATGGACCTTCGATTAATCCCAATGCTTGCCCTGCTCTACCTGCTCTCCTTCCTCGACCGTAAGTCCAGTCACCCCCGCACGAAGAGGCGAACGGCCCTGTCTGACAAAAGCCCACTTCCCAGGCGGGAATATCGGAAATGCAAAGATCGAGGGACTCCAAGAAGACCTCAATATGACGGGAGACGAGTATAACTGGTGCCTGACGGTCTTCTTCCTCACCTACGCCGCATTCGAGGTCCCCTCGAACCTGCTTCTCAAGAAGTTCCGTCCCAGTATCTGGCTCCCTGCCATCATGGTCGCATGGGGCATCGTCATGACCCTGATGGGCATCGTGCAGAACTACCACGGCCTCCTAATCGCCCGTCTCTTCCTCGGCGCGACGGAGGCAGGGTTATTCCCCGGCGTTGCTGTATGGTCCCCGCAGCCCTCTCTATCCCAACTATAGCTAACACCATTCACCAGTACTACCTCACCATGTGGTACTGCCGGCACGAGATCCAGGTTCGCACCGCCCTGTTCTTCTCAGCGGCCTCCATCGCCGGCGCCTTCAGCGGCCTGCTCGCCTTCGCCATCGCAAAGATGGACGGAGTCGGCGGGCTAGAGGGCTGGCGCTGGATCTTCATCCTCGAGGGTATCGTCACCGTCCTCGTGGCCGTCATGGCCTTCTTCACCCTCTTCGACTTCCCAGAGACGGCGGGCTTCCTCACCGAGGAGGAGCGCGCTTTTGTCGTGTTTCGGTTGAAGTACCAGAGCGGGACCCCGGGCAAGGCACAAGGGGTCCAGGTGGTGCGGGTGCCCGAGACCGAGGAGTTCAAGTGGGCGTATGTCTGGGATGGGTTCAAAGACTGGCAGATCTGGGTCAACATCTTTGTCTACTGGGGTGTAAGTTGACCGCCATACCCATCGTTCCCGAATCCCTCTAACGTGGGCTAGATTGTCTGCCCCCTTTACGGAATCAGCCTCTTCCTGCCAACGATCATCAAGACACTTGGTTACACGAGCAGCACGTCCCAGCTTATGACCGTTCCCATCTACGTCACAGCCGCCATACTAGCAGTGGTGTCCGCATGGGCTTCAGACCGCGTTGGAAAGAGGAGTCCGTTCATCATTCCTCTGTTGGGAGTCATGATCATTGGCTTCGTCATGTAAGTTGACCCACCAGCACTTCCCATCACCTAAACCTAGTCGCCTAACCGCTTCTACTAGGTGCATATCCACAGGCAACCCCAAGGTTGTCTACGGCGGAGTCTTCATCGCGGCCTGTGCCATCTACCCAGCCTTCCCCGGAGTCATCACATGGCTATCGAACAACCTGGCCGGAAGCTACAAGCGAAGTGTTGGAATGGCAGTCCAGATCGGAATCGGCAATCTCGGCGGTGTAAGTATTTGTGGACGCGGTACACTAGCGAAGTAGCTAACGCAGTCATTCAGGCCATGGCTTCCAACTTCTACCGTCAGGAGGATGCACCCCGGTACATCATGGGACACGCGTTGGAGCTAGGATTTGTAGTCCTGGGTATCATTGCGGGTCTCATTCTCGTCGTCGCATATCGCCGCATCAACAAGAGTCGCGAGAGGCGGATGGAGGCAGGCGAGGTTGACCAGTTTACGACTGAGGAGCTATCGGCGAGGGGAGATAAGGCTCTGACTTGGCAATATATGTACTGATTATCCCTAGAAACTTTAGGGATATCATCATGGATAGCTAGGCGTTGGGGAGGTCAAAACTCCTTAGAGGCGCAAACACCAATGAAAGCTCGTTAGGATATTCCCAAAGCGACGTTTCATTTCCTCGTGGTTTTATAAAGTGGATAGCTTGGCAATTTTGTGGTTCACTCATTCGCCCTCGCATTGCACGTCCACGAGGTGGTGCTTCAGAGACTCATTGCCTTCAGGTTCGAGGACCAAAGCCGTCAGCTTACCACCGTTGACACACCTGCTGTCGAGGCCAAAGGAGTGATCCCGAATGTTGATGCCCCGCTTAGAGTCGTGGCCGTAGAAGAGCGTGAGAGTCTCGTCCGCCGGCTTTGCCTTTTCCACCTCGTTCCAGACCTCGACCCACCACTGGCCGTCGTTCGTATCCGTGGGGAAGAAACCACCATCCGCGCCGCCATACAAGTCCAGTGCCTTCTTCTTTTCCTCCGCAATGTCGCCCGGGGAGGGCTCCGTTCCAGGTGTCATGTCGGCCAACTTCGTGAGAACCGCCTCCTCGAACGACTTTCCATGCGTGTCGTTGCTAAACTCCCCGTTCTCCTCGAGACGCAGAAGCGTGCGAACGTTGTACAGCGCCCATGGATCCTGATTCTCAATTTCCACGCCGGGGGCCATACCGGCGTGAACAACCGCGGACTCGCCCAGCCCCGGTAGGTCGCCGAGCCTGAGCACCAGCGGGAACCCGGCGGCCCAAGCGCGCTGCTCCGGGCTCAGCGTCCGCGCCGTTTCCAGGGCGTCCAGTTCGTCCGAGCTGAGGCTGTCCTCGTACTCGGCCACCGCGTTATCCCCGCCCTCGCCGTTAGCCTCGGCGAGGGTCCGGGCGATCTCCGCCCCAGCCCACGTCCGCAGGACTCTGTCCTCGTGGTTCCCCCGCACACTCGAGGCGTTGATGCGCATTCCCAACTCGAGCACGCCGGCGCTCTCGGGCCCCTTGTTGATCATGTCGCCCGCAAAGATGACGCGGTCGCCGCGTTCTACGGAGTAGTCGGCCTTGTCCAGCAGCGCCTCGAGCTCGGTGAGCATGCCATGGACGTCGCCGATGATGAGCAGGCGAGGTGCATCCGGGCCCCAGGGCGGGGAGTAAGGCGGGGAGTAGTCGGCCTGGTGCGCCGGGTTCTGGATACGGCGGATCTCGGTGCTGGGGCACATTGCGTTGCAAAGCGACATGCTCGCTAGCAGGATGACGAGTTTGGCCATCATCTTGAACGTCGGATTCGTAAGCGGTGTGGAGAGCTCTCGACGGCGGAACCTTGCCCGTCTTGACACTCGCGACTCGGAAGAGAAAAATCGGCCATCTTGCAATATACTCGGTATAAATACCGAAGATTTAAGACGAAATTCTTGCCGTCTTTAATTTCACTTGGCCCGCTTGATGAAACCCACGTGCCGCCGTGCCGTACTGACAGCTAATCTTGGCGACTGGCTCCTTCGACGTGCTGGATGACTCAGCCATATAACTTTGCTGAGTCGGTGTGGGGGTGGGTCCTAAGGCCTACGTTGCAGGCCCCCCCCAGCACACGCCCAAAAACACACGGCGCGCAAGGAGACACGAGCGCAAAGAAGACTTTTCCCCCAATCTGACCGCGTTTTTCTACCGGCAAAGAATGACGCCAGGAGTCTCGATACCGTCCCTGGCCAAGGTTCATACTCAAGTCGCGACTGAGATCATTCCACGGCAGCGTTCTACTTGTTCAATTTCCGCATGTGAATGTGATTAGAGTAGCCAGAGGTTGTGTAAAGCTGGAGCATAGTCGAAGTAGATTTGAGACTCATTGGATAGTCTACTCGAACGCAGCTGTCCTATGATGGCCAGGCATTTATACCTCGGATTCATTTGCCGTCTTTAAATAACACGGTTCCTCTCTCTCGCCGTTACCGACCTTGAGAGTTTCGTAGATACCGATATTGTGTTTACTTACCTTCGGTATAAAGTCTAACTTAATTCGGCGGCTTAATGTTTTCACCGAGGCGCGTATCATAGGGTTTGGATCGAGCGGGTACCCGGGCAGGGCTGTAATATGTAATTCACCCAAGACTTCGGAATGCATGTCGTCTGTCTCTACCGGTACAGAAGGACAACGCTCGTCCGCTGCTTATAACGCGGTATCAAAAGGACAACGCTTCGCCAAGGAGCTCGACGTGAAGGGACCGACCATCCTGAGCGGATTGGACGCTTCGACTTGTCGCCAACGAGTTCGGCAAAAGTGGCCGAGACCGAGCCTGAGAGTGCTGGACGCCGTGAAACGGGCCAATCAGAACCGGGTAGACCCCGTCCAGCTTCGGCGAAATTAGCTGAGCCCGAGCATAGTTAGACCCCGTCTTTTCCACGTCGCGCGCCGCCGCTGCTTGTGCAAACATCTGTCCTCACTTCCCAAGTCTGGTGGACACAGACGACATCTCAATGTTCTCACCGCCGTACCTCTGTCGCATGAACGTGCACCGCAAGCATGTTTCGGCAGCAATAAAGCTCGGTTTCCACCGCCAAAGTGCGACCTATTGCGCCTCTTGCGGTACGTATTCTTCGCTCGGCGCTCTAGCACACCATCACCGTACCATTACTCTCTTACCATGCTTTTTACATCACCTCTAATACTATACGACCTTTTTTAACTAACTGTAGTCTAGTCGCGGGTCCAGCCTCGACACATCAGCCTTTATCTCACCTTCGACTAATGCCCTTGGGGGGCTCTGTCACCCATGGCGTCGGATCTTCCGACCAGAGCGGATACCGGAAAGTGCTCCTCCAGATGCTCCAAGGAGATGGATTCAACGTGCAATTCGTCGGTTCTCGAAAAGCCGGAAATTTCCCCAACAACGCACACGAGGGCTGGCGGGGCTTCAGAATCGACCAGATCGAGCCGAGGGGCAAGGAATCGGCGGAAAAGCTCCTGCCGCACGTCTTCACAGTCAACGCTGGCTCCAACGACTGCCTACAGGACTATAAGCCGGCAGAGGCAAGCGAGCGCCTGGGACGCCTGTTGGAAACCCTCTGGTCGGCCTCTCCCGCGTCGACCATTATCCTCTCGAGCCTGATCGTCAACCGGGACGATAAGGTCGATCGGAGGATTAAGGCTTTCAACGAGGAAATACAAACACTCGCCGGGGTCAAGGCTGCGGAGGGAAGAAAACTTGTGTTTGTGGACATGCATGGCGGTGACGGGCCTCTTGCGAGAGACCTCGTGGAGGACGGGACTCACCCTAACGATGAGGGATATGGAAAGATGGCAAAAATATGGTTTCGGGGTATTCAGGCTGCGTCAAGAAAAGAATTCCTCCCAACGGCGCATGCATAGTACGAGTGAGGCTAGTTTCGAGTTAGAATTAAAAACCCTGGCCTGAGTCATAATAGCTAGGACTGAAAATATCTCACGCTTCTGCCTGCTTCCGAGACACTCAGGGTTGTCGGTAGACCGAGATATCCACGAGACGTGTTTATACAGGACGCATTCGGCGTTCTCGGCTGATTGGCGAAGCGTCGAGGTCGTTGAACGTACACACACGCGTGCCGACCAGATCGAGGCGCAAGCTCTTGCAGATATAAAGGTCCTTGTAGGAGCCGAGCGTCATCGCGGCTCATGGACACGGAATACGGGCGAAGGAAATAAGGCCGGGGGGCTGAAGTGTGTTGGAGCCTGTTTTATGTGGAATATGAAATATGTCAGAGCTGATACGGTTGGGATCGAGGGTTTGTCCTTCAAAAACGCCTTCTCATTTTGTCGTCCGCTTTCTCGTTCCAATTTCCACTCTCGTCCTGTTTGCAGTGGCAAAAAGTTCTAGTGACCGACGTCCAGCTTTCAGAAAATACGAAAAAAAAAAACTTCACTAGCAATGTTCTGCATCACCCTCTCATCCTTCGTCCTAGCGTTAGCCTCGTCTCTCGTCATGTCTGACTTCCCGCTCAAAGAGGACGATCTTGATAGAAGAACGGCGGTAAGCCTGTCTTATAATGGAGGCCATCGGAATCTTAAGAGAAGTACGGCTTCTATAGGAGAGGGTAAACTGAGGTTTCCACCCTAGCTTTCGGGGCCCGGCTATCAAGAGCCGGACTCCTTCCAACCAGAAACCTCGTCCACAATAGACCGCGGAAACTGGGAACATCCCCGACCGCACCTACCTTCTATGGCTTTAGAGATATTGACCCCGTCAAGTCGCCTGTCTTATAACGTCAACGAGCAGGCGTGAAACGTAACCTAATAAATCTGAGGCTATGTCGATTACCCTCCGCCACTAACACGTATTACCCTATTAATCGTATATAATAGAATCACCCCCACCCCTCCAGCACCCTGCGACGGCTTGCCTAAGAAAACATCCCCCACGAAATGACCGGTGCGGGAGTTAGGGACGTTGAGTAAGAAATATTTGTCTTCTGAACCTTAACCCTTCCTCTTGAAATATTCATCTAGAAACGTTACTCTAATTGGACATAGCAGCAAGGCGGACTAGTTGTTGCCCAGGTAGGGCTCGTCCCGCATCGCTGCCAATGGCAAGAGAGGCCGTATCTCCCATACCTTCCTCTCTTGTACTATACGCGTATGCGTGCCATTGCGTGCTTGGTACCCTCCAAACGGAACAAAGTCTGAAAAGATGAGTATTCTCCGACACAGTCTTTACGCCCACGTCATTACACACGGGAGCGGCAGAGTCCTTGCAGGCGCCTGCATCAACTTTCCAGAAGACCGATCTTTGCAAATACGATTCTAACAGGGACCGAACCATTGGCCAATAGGAGCACGAGCCCCTGGCGGCGGCGGCTTGTGGGGGGATCTTTACGAGCTTCGCGGCATGTGGAATTGTGGGGTTCCCGCCAGGAGAATGCTACTTGCACGGGCATGATTCAAAATTGCGTGCTACTCACATCTTCCACGAGTCAAAGCAGCGGCCCGCCGAGCCTGGAGGGGCCCTTCACACGCCTGAACTCACCGCAATGCGACGTTCAATAGCACCTTCCCGGATAGGGGTCGTCGAGAGACCACGAGGAAATGGGGGTTCACGCTAGGAGGGGGCCCAATCGGCGGGGATTGCGTGCGATGCGTTGGATGCGGATACGCTCGACCGACCAAGGATCTGCTCATTCCTAATGGGATAATGATCATCACTCCCAAGAACGCGGATGCCCCACTGACGTGTCCAATGGGCGGGCTGCCATGATACCTTGATGCTGCTCCTTCATTTTACTTCGGTTTCGTCCGAACTCTCCCACGCTGTTGTGGTGCCCAAATATTGGCTCCCGCCGGGGTCTGGTTCGGTGATTGAACCCTGGGCGAGAACGTCGTCATAATGTCTCGACTGCCGGAGCATGCTCGATGGACCCCGCATTGATAGCGCATGAAGGACGGTCCTCCACTCACGGCAGAGCACGACCCAAGGCACTAAGATCCTGCCGACATCCCTATCGACGTATCATGCCGCAAAACTACCTGCCAAATGCATTGACAGCCACGCTCCGAGTCCCCTGCTGGACCACCCCCGCCGAGAAAAATCCCGGGGTTCGCGCCCAATCGGGACATTATACCGCCCCGCCGTCGGCCGCCTCCCGCCCAAAGCGTCGCATCGTCGCCAGGGATATTCTCGATCGGGCGTAGCGCGGCCCCGAAGATCGCCCTCGGCATCTCCCCAGTGGGCGAGGCCCTGCAGAACAAAAGGTACCGCTGGTCGCCCAGAGGGCTTGGCTATTGGAGGGGGTGTCATGCGGGGGACTTGTGTCTCGAAGGGCCTCCAGCCAGTGGAATCAGTGGAATCGACCGATGCAAAAGTCCGCCCAGCTCGGGGCTCGGGAGATGGCCGCACTTCGGACGAGCACGCGATGAGCTTCTGCGAGGGGAATGTGACGGTGGGACGCCAAGGGCGAGCTAGATATGGCCAGGAAAGGAAAATAGGCCGCGGTAGATGGCCTCTTCGCATCTTTGCATGACGGCGCCTCGTCGCGTTATGGCAGGTGGTTAACGACACACTCAACTCAGGCCGCGATATCGCGTCTTCTACGAGGACGACGACGGGGTATAAAGATGCGGGCTCGCCTCCTCAAATGACTCTCATCTTAACTCCTGCCACAGTCTCATCCGCCTCCATCAGTCACTACCCCAGCCTACAACATGGTCTCGTTCAAGAACTTGTCTCTCCTCCTCGCGGCCCTCGTGCCCTTCGCCGCCGCCGGCCCGGTCCGCCGCGATGACGCCCCCGACGTCGCCGGCAAGTACATCGTCGTCCTCAAGGACGACATCACCACCGAGGGCGCCGAGTCCCACCTCTCGTGGGTGAACAGCGTTCACAAGCGCAGCGCCGACGGCGACGACTTCGCCGGCGTCGAGAAGAAGTACGACTTCAGCGGCTTCCGCGGGTACTCCGGCAAGTTCGACGACGCCACCCTCGAGGAGATCAGGAACAACCCCGACGTAAGGATCCCTTCACATATCCTCGCGCGCCCACTTAAAGCTCAAGATACTAACATTGCCCAGGTTGCCGATGTCGAAGAGGACCAGATCTTCACCCTGTCTGCGAGCCAGAGCAACGCACCCTGGGGCCTCGCCTCCCTTTCGAGCTCCCGCGCCGGTGCCACCACCTACAACTACGACGCGTCCGCCGGCGAGGGCGGCTACGCCTACGTTGTCGACAGCGGCATCAACATCGCCCACAGCGACTTCGGCGGCCGCGCCGTCCGCGGCTACAACGCCGCTGGTGGCACCTTCACGGACTCCATCGGCCACGGCACTCACGTTGCTGGCACCATCGGCGGCTCGACCTACGGTGTCGCCAAGAAGGCTACCCTCGTCGATGTCAAGGTCTTCCTCGGCGAGCAGTCGTCCACTTCGATCATTCTCGAGGGCTTCCAGTGGGCTGTCAACGACATCACCAGCAAGGGACGCAGCGGCGCCGTGATCAACATGTCTCTCGGTAAGTTCCAACCTTCCTATGTGGATAACTAGGTTACATCCACGCTAACAAATGCTAATAGGTGGTGGCTACTCCGCCGCCTTCAACAACGCCGTCCGCTCCGCCTACAACTCCGGCGTCCTCAGCGTCGTCGCTTCCGGCAACGAGAACGCCCTGGCCGCTAACGGTTCGCCCGCCTCCGCCCCCGAGGCCATCACCGTCGGCGCCATCGACTCCTCGTGGCGCGAGACCTCCTTCTCCAACTACGGCTCCGCCGTCGACATCCTCGCGCCCGGCCAGGACATCCGCTCCGCCTACATCGGCTCCACCAGCGCCACGGCCTCGCTGAGCGGCACCTCCATGGCCTCCCCCCACGTCGCTGGCCTCGCCGTCTACCTCTCCGTTGCCGAGGGCATCACCAGCCCCTCTGCGCTCACCTCCCGCATCAAGGCCCTCGGCACCAAGAACGCCGCCTCTGGGCTCAAGAGCGGGACCCCCAACCTCATTGCCAACAACGGCGCTTAAGCTTTCCCTGGCATCTGAACGTGGGGCGGTGAATGGAGTGCGTGCCGTTTCCCAAAGTTGACCGCCGAGGCTGGGTTTGACGAACACGCCTCCATGGACGTGGGCAGTGGAGAATTCTTTTTGTCTAAGATTGACGTGCGGGTTTGAGATATGAGCGGGCAGAAACAGTGGGCGGGATTCTAAGCAGGTCATCAGCTAGTTGTTAAGTAAGACTTCATAGGTTTACTATCAATCATGAAACCCAATGCCAACAAACAGAGCAAGTAACCAAAAGGACATGTGCCACTAGATCCACCGATTGCAATGTTAAAATAGAGCCGTCTATCTGTTTACTTATCTCTTCCGTAAGCACTGGTTACTACGTAGAGAGCGGGAGGTTATATGCAGCGGGCGTCATTATATGTGGTGACGGCCAGGGATGGAGTGTGGTAGGAAGAATTGTTGCGCATCGACGGCTATACCATGTAATTGTCTTGTCTAATGAAGTGAGCAGTCGCGAGGATAGTCCGCTTGTCGATCGCTTGAGTGGAGCTACGCACATTCATTGCAGAGACAGAGGCAGGCGTATTCATCATTAGGAAGTCGAAGGACTTCATTAGAGGCTAATAGGTGTAAGCCATTCTGGGAGAATAACTGCTACGAAGCCGTGCGGCGGGCGACAAGCTTGATCCGGAACCATATTCCATATAGAAGCAGTAACTAGTATTCATGGCGTGATACACGATCGCAGCAACAATCTCTAGTACCTTCACCAAGGGGTATCCGCCCCAAGCCGCCTAAAGGCCACCGCTGCCCCTTGAGCCACGGCCCACATCTTCAAACCAACGTCTGTTGATGGCTCGCCATCTTCCAACCCCCAGTCTCGCCCTGCTCGTCACTCGCGAGCACCCACACACTCGAGCACACCGCTCTAAAGGTCTGCCCTTCCCTGGTAGCCTCCACGCGGTAGTAGATAATGGCGCTATCCTTACTGAGGGGTAGAACCTCGTCGTGGCTCATGGTGTAGGACTGCCACGGCTTAAAGTCATCGGCCCGGAGCGTATCGTAGACACTCGGTGTGGAGGATGCAGTGAAGATCATCCCACCGGGAAAGATCATGACGGGATTGTGGGAGAGAAGGGGGAATAAGCTGTCACCGGAAGTGCAGAGAGCCGTCCAGGCGGCGTGCTCGTGTCCGCAGACTGCGGCTGTAATGGCGGGATTCGTAAGAGTAGGCATAGCCGTAGTGGACTAGTTGGTGTCGGGCTTAGAAACGGCGGCGGCTTCGAATGGGGTTATTTGCATGTCTGGTCCAGGACGTGGAAGTTGATGATGGCGCAGATTACATCATTGGGTGGGCGCTTGTACTTGTCCTGGTTTGCGGTTGTACAGTGACGAGTCTCCCTGTAGTACCGTGTAGCAGTATTGAACCAACGCAGTTTACATGAAAGTCACACGACTATACTTGTTACTGGACAGTTAATTTAGTATATGCTCTGGACCCTGCTGCGCCTTCTATACTACCCTTCCGTCAGCACATGACATTTGTCCCGTTTCCTGGCAACTAGAATAAAAGCTCGGGCTAATCTCACCTATGCCTGGAAATTTGGCCCTGGCGCTAGAACAGCCGTCTGTCTGCTTTCTTAATCCCGCCAATTTAAAACGCGGCCTCCAAGGTGGACACCCGGCTGTCCTCTGAGATAGGACCCTGTTTAATTACTTTGTGTGTTTGGTTGCATGCTCGCATATCGGTCTGTCAACTCCGATGATCTGTGTTCTCCTACCTCCGTCATGTTTATAAGACGCCGGACGATGATGCCTCCCAAGCGTCATCGGCGTCGAGGCGGATGGACGTCTTGGGATACGCGCGCTAATTGACTACTATGCTGTGTGTTTGGGCGCGACACGGGTGGCGAATCCTGGTACGAGAAATCTACCCCGCATAATATTAAGCACCTAATTGTTAACAAGCTCGGCGCTGGCCCAGAGGGTGTTCTTACCAATGGCGTAAATGAACGACTGAGGGTTAAGAGTACCCGGGATCCGTTCGGCTATCACATAATACATCCCCGCTGCCGCTCCAGGGGTCTATCAGGAGCGCGAGGCGCTAGCTCAGCAAGGGTCGATAGCTCAGTGGTAGAGCGAAGGATTGCAGTCGCTCGACAGCAAGATATCCTTAGGTCACGTGTTCGATCCACGTTCGGCCCTCTATTTTTGCGTTTTTTTTGGTCTGCTTCTTCTTTACCTTGGCGGTCGGTGGTGCATCGTGGAGGGGGCCTGGCGGCCGGCTCCGGCCTGGGTGTGGGACCAGACCTCCCCTAGTAACTGAAACAGATGGCGTGCATACATACTACATATGCAAAACCTTGCGTATCTCGCCTTCCTCTACGTCCGACGCATACTCACAATTGCGACCAATAAAACGGAATTATGCACTTCTTGCCTTCTGTACTTGGGCTACTCCGGATTGAAGTTTTTGAGATCGATTAAACGAGTTGGGCGTCAACGTCGTCCACTACCTGAATCTTGATGCTACCCTGACTAACATCGGAGCACAAACTCATTGCGTCCACAGCTTTCTCCAACGGGAACTTGTGCGTTATCAACTTCTTCAAGTCCAAGATGCCGCCGCTTAGGCAGGCGATGCCTGCTGGCCAGGTGTCCCGGTATCGGTTGATGAACCGGAGGTCGATCTGGACTCATTAGAAACTGTGCTTGGGTGGGGGAGGGCCGGGAGCACGCTTACCTCGGCGAGTGATATGTGCATAAAGGGGAGGTTGTTCATCACCGAGCGCCCGACTCCAATGACACAGACCACTCCGCCCCTCCTGGCTGCGAATGCCGCGGTGCAGATGCTGCTTTCCACCCCCGTGCACTCCAACACCGTCGGCGGCGCAAGGTACTCATCCGCGTCGGCGCCATACAGCCTTCTAATCTCCTTTGCATTTTCTTCCGCGCCACGCTTCACATCAATCTGGTACGTGGTACAACTTGGCTCGAGCTCCCTCGCAAAGGCGAGCCTCTTCGGCTCAACGTCCGTAATCACGATCGGATGCGCGCCGGAGGCCCGCGCGGCGGCAAGGGCTATGAGGCCGATGGGTCCGGCACCACAGATGAGGGCTGGTCGACCTAGGCTTAGGCCCCCGGTACGGACTCCGTGAAGGACGACGCTGAGGGGCTCGAGCAGGGCGGCCTCTTCGAAGGTGACGTTGTCTGGTATTCTGAAGAATCCACGTTAGTTACGAGGAGGTCAAAGCATTGGGACGCACATACTTGTACAGCCATTTGGCCGGGTGGACCTTGTATCTTTGGATCGTCCCGTGGTAGGGATAGACACCCGCGAACTGCACGTCCTCGCAGAGGTTGTAGCGGCCTTCCCTGCAAAGGAAGCACTTGTCGCATGGAACCCCTGGCTCTACAGCCACCCTGTCGCCTGAAAAGGACCAGTCAGTGTTGGTCGGGCGGGGGGGTGAGCAGAGGAGATGCTAACCAACTTGGAAATTCGTCACCCCCTCGCCGCATTTGAGAACGACGCCGGCCGCCTCGTGGCCGAGAATACAGTTCCCTTCGACTACCAGAGTGCCGATGCGTCCCATTTTCCAGAAGTGAATGTCAGATCTGCGGCACCTGTCAGTATTGTAACTGCGCCGTGACGTTTCAAAATCACTGGCGGGCGTCCGTACCCGCAGATGCCCGTCGCCTTGATGTGCAAGAGGACCTCACCGGGCCCGGGAGAGTGCACCGGGGCATCCTTCATCAAGACCTTGTGGTCTGCCGTTACTTGGAGGGACGGGTTCGGGTGGCTCGTGGGCAGCGAGGTGTTGTCCACTGCCGGGGCAGGGACCAGCATGGTTTGTATCTCTGTAGTCGACATGGCGGATTATCGAGTGTGATGTCGCAAAAGCTATCTTCGCGTAAGGCTCCAAGATATCAGATTGAACGGGTGATTCGAATTCTTTTGAGTGATGAACAAGTATGGGAGGAAGCAAGGTCCAATTCCCGGTCGATCCTTTCCCACCTCGGCCCCACCGGCGACGTACAGGCGGGTGGAATTGCCATTATTAGTGAGCTCGACCCAACAGAGGCGGGGGCGGGATATGGGTATACTAGCCGCCGAGCGCTCGGAAGGCGGGGCGGGGTCGTCGCAAAGCAGACGAAGCGTCACGGGTGGATAGCCGGTGGTTAAAACTCCCCGTTTAGAAAGTTAGAGCTCTCCCCCATCACGCAGACCCGTGGGCGTGGTTGGTGGGTCTACCAGTTGGTGGTTAAGACTTCCTATCTTGGCGTATTATTTCCCCACATTCCCCCCACCGCGTCGGCGCTTTTAGTTGCCCGTTAGGGGACAGGAAGGTAAATTGATACGATTCGCTATGTCCGGGATGCAGACATCGGTATATAGTTTGGGTGCTCTGGACCGAAGAGCGCCGTGGTGTTGTTAAACGACTTTCTCTCCTACAACTCTACTGTCGATCGCTGAAACATTGTCAACGTCGCCCATACAACAATGCCACACACAAGCCTCGGAGAGAACAAAGTCACAAACGGTGCCTCTGTCTCGCCCGCCAAGCGGGTGGTGGCCGAGAAGGACAAGCATGATGTTGTCCTCAAGACGTTCCGAATTCTCATTGCGGACCTCTGCCAGCAGTTCAATGGAGGCCACCCGGGGTAAGTAAAAAGAAATGCACGTTTAGGGCCATCTCGAGCTAACGCAGCACCCAGCGGCGCCATTGGCATGGCGGCGATCGGCGTGGCTCTGTGGAAATATGTGATGCGATACGCCCCTCACTCCCCCGACTTCTTCAACCGCGACCGATTCGTCCTATCAAACGGGCACACCTGCCTCTTCCAATACACGTTCCTCCACCTGACCGGCTACCGCGACATGACACTCGACCAGCTAAAGTCGTACCACTCGCCCCGCTACGATGCCATCTGCCCGGGACATCCTGAGATCGAGCACGAGGGCATCGAGGTTACGACAGGGCCTCTTGGCCAGGGCGTAGCGAACGCTGTCGGTCTGGCTATGGCGACGAAGCACCTCGGCGCGACCTATAACAGACCCGGGTTTGAGGGGCTTGTGTCGAATCATACTTGGTGCATGATTGGAGACGCGTGCTTGCAAGAAGGTGTCGCGCTCGAGGCGATTTCCCTGGCGGGGCATTTCAAGCTGAACAATCTGACGATTGTCTACGACAACAACCAGATCACCTGCGATGGCAGCGTAGATGTGAGTCTCTGGCGGCTGCTCTTTGCGCAGAACGATCGTTACTAACCTAATTCGTCGTACAGCTCACGAACACCGAGAACGTGAACGACAAGATGCGCGCCTCCGGATGGAACGTAATCGACATTGAGGACGGCTGTTTCGACATCGCCGGCATCGTCGACGCCCTCGAGGCCTCCAAGAAGTCCGACAAGCCCACTTTTATCAACGTGAGGACGGTCATCGGTCTAGACAGCAAGGCCGCGGGAACCGCCGATGCCCACGGCGCCGCCTTTGGAGCGCCGGACGTTTCCAACATGAAGAAGCTGTACGGCTTCGACCCTGAGCAGCATTTCGTCATCGGGGACGAAGTGCGCGACTTCTTCGCCGAGCTCCCCGCGCGTGGCGAGGCGCATGTACGGGAGTGGGATGACCTCGTTAAGAGGTATGAAGAGGCGTATCCCGAGCTGGGGGCAAGCTTCCGCTCGAGGGTCGCCGGGGAGCTATTGCCGACGTGGAAGGAGTTGGTGCCCAAGCCCGGAACGTTCCCCGAGGGGCCTACCGCGTCCCGTGCTGCGTCGGGTCTAGTGTTGAATCCGATTGCGAAAGAGTTGGACAACTTCATGGTGGGGACGGCGGACTTGTCGCCTTCGGTGCATATGACTTGGCCTGGAAAGGTCGCCTTCCAGCATGTAAGTTCCCGTAGCCCTCCCTCCTCGTACCTGCAGAGTACTTACCAAGGGTCTTTTACTGACGTATTGACTGTCCAGCCTGATCTTACCACTGGATGCGGAATCAAGGGAAGCTACGCCGGCCGGTACATCCACTACGGTATCCGTGAGCACGCCATGTGCGCCATCGCCAATGGTCTAGCGGCATACTCCCGCGGGACGATTATCCCAGTCACCTCGTCCTTCTTCATGTTCTACCTATATGCCGCCCCTGCAGTTCGGATGGGTAAGTGGTCATCTCTGCACTTTCAACGCGCCGCAGGATCATGCACTGACAGTCTGGACAGGTGCGCTCCAGCAGCTGCAGGTCATTCACGCGGCAACCCACGACTCTATCGGTCTCGGCGAGGACGGGCCGACGCATCAGCCCATCGAGCTAGCGACGCTCTACCGCGCGATGCCTAATATGCACTACATCAGACCCGGTGACAGCGAAGAAACAGCGGGTGCCTGGATCGCCGCCATCGAGGCCAAGGGAACGCCGACCATCGTCTCCACAAGTCGCCACAAGCTTCCTCAGCTCAAGGAGACGAGCCGTGAAGGCGTGTTAAAGGGGGCCTACGTCTTGCGTGAGAATGAAAAGGCGACTCTCACGCTGATCGGCGTCGGCGCGGAGCTATCCCACGCGGTCGGGGTGGCCGAGAAGCTAGCGGATCAGGGCGTGGAGACCCGAGTTGTCAGCTTCCCCTCCTGGAGACTGTTTGAGAAGCAGCCGCTGGACTACAAGCGCGATGTCCTCCGGCGACACCGCATGCCCGCGGTGGCGATAGAGCCCTACGCCGCTACTGGCTGGGAGCGGTATGCGGATGCGGCGGCGTGTATGAAGACGTTTGGGCATAGTCTCCCCGGGACTGCGGCGTACGAGTATTTTGGGTTTGACGTGGAGACGCTTACGCGAAAGGTTACGGAATACGTGGATAGGATCAAGGGGGATGAGTTGTTGCGGAGGGAGTTTGTCGAGCTGTAGACTTGTTCCCTTAGTGGCGAAGAATAGATATAAATGTGGATCCCCGAGGATCTTGGCACTAGCAGATTGCATTGACCCACTGCGGGGTCATATATCCCTACTGTATGCCCCGCCGCTCTGGGGCATCGTTTCCTTAGACATGTTAATCGTCAGGTAAACGATACCCCGACTTGGCATCCGCCTCGAACGCACACCCGCTGCCACACATGCAAGACACAACCCTCGACTCAACACAATCCTTCCTCTCGCCATGGCAGTACGGGGCGGAAGGAGCCTCGTTCTCCCCAGGAATAACAATTGACGACTCGCCGCAGTCCTGGCGACCGGACGAATTCACACTGCACCAGGGGTACCAGGAGTACCGGGAGGAGCTCCGTAGCCTAATCTTCAATACAGCCAACTCGAGAGCACCCACGCGGCAAGCGAGCCCAGACCCCGCTGGGGGCCCGTATCTCGACTCTGGCCTCGACGGGGAACTCCGCCGCGAGACGGCCAAGATCCTAGCGGCCGAGGGGCGGGTGGCATATCTTCGAAACTATGTGTCCCAGGTCGCGCCATGGGTATGCCTCCACATGGGGCCATGAGGCCAATTCCAAGGATTTACTGACTAGACTAGCTCGACATGTTTGACAGCGACCGTACCTTCGGAACCCAAGTGACGGCAATGGCCCAGACGTCCCCTCCCCTCCTGTACGCAGTCCTCGCCCTATCCGCGCGTCAGATGGAGCGCAAGGACGGCAAGAAGAACTCTTTCGACAGCCTGGAGCTCTACCAAGAGGCAATCACTCTCCTCGCCCCCCTGCTGCAGAACCGGGACTTGTTGAGTGTGCCGATATGCACGATCCTTTGCTGTCTCGAGATGATGTCTGCTAGCGCCCAGGACTGGGGACGGCATCTCGAGGGTTCTGCGGCTTTGTTTGATACGTTTGGCGTCCATGGGTTCAGCGGCGGGTTGCTCCAAGCTGTTTTTTGGTGTTACGCAAGGATGGGTTCGTCTCCCCTATCGCATCGAATCGTCTCAAGCTAACACACAGCAGACGTCTGCGGCGCCCTCATATCCGACGGCACGGGAAGCACCTCCGTCCCGCCCCTAAAGTGGCTCATACCCGGCAGCGCCATCACCGACGCCCGCCGCCTCTTCTCCAGCACCGGCAACCCCGACATGCACGCCAACTACGCCGTCTTCCTCTGCGCCCGCGCCTGCGACTTACTGGCGGAGCGTACCCGCTTCGTCGAGCTCGGGGAGCAGAACGGGTGCTCGGGCCCCGTCTTCGAGGAGCGGTGGGTCGCGCTGTGGGACGAGTTGCAGGGCTGGAGCGCGGATCGGCCGGCGGACTTTGTGCCGGTCAGGACGGTGGAGGGGAGTCCCTTCCCCGAGATCTTGTTCGCGAGATGGGGCGCCATTTCGTCGAATCAGCTGCATCATACCGCCTGTATGCTCATGCTGGACATGATGCCCAAGCCTTCAAAGGTGCGCACGGAGCTGGGTGTCGTCGGGTCGTCGCTGTGGCATGCGAAGAGGGTGTGCGGCATATCGGCGACGAACCCGCACCATGGGTGTTTGAACAATGCGATCCAGCCGCTCTGGGTGGCGGGTAAGCTTCTGAGTCACAGGTCGGAACACTCTGTTCTTGTCAGGCTGATATGGAATATTGAGGCGCTGACGGGGTGGGGGACGTGTTGGAGGATCTCGGACTTGGAGGCTGTATGGGGATATCGGGTGAAGCGTAGTCTTTCTTAGGTTGTGTAGTTTTCCGGGAAGAATATAAGATATCGGGCAAAAGGTGTAGGGACGTACCGCACTCCCTACGGCCTGCATTCATAAGCATTCATAGGTATGACGGAAGGCTCCGCCAGAATAGGAATGTGAACAGATACCTGTATTATGTCCATTGATGAATACGGACGGGTACCTTTTATACCCCAAGTAACCGACAATCTCGCTTGCAGTAGTCTCACACCCCCCATTCCTCCACCATCATCTTCCGATAACTAGCCACCTTCCACCCCGTAAGACGCCCAATCTCGTCCAGCTTTCCCAACAGCCGCTGCTGCTGATCCCAGTGCGTCATCCCGCGTGCCGCCAACACAAACGACGCAACGAGGCTCGGATCCCAGCACTCCCTTGCATCATTCGCCAACGAAATACCGCAAACCATCCGGGCGTGCCATAGCGCAGACATCGTCGACGACACCCTCGATCCCCTAGCTTTGACCGTCCTAGGCTTGTTCTGCAGCAAAATAAGCATCGCTGTATGGTACAGTTGGTTCGCCATCAGAGCTGCGCCGCTCGTGAAGAGGACCAGGGGAAAGTCGTCTTCCTTCCCGTCGACTTCGACCATCGGCCTAAAGGTCTGGAAGCGGCTCGTGTACCAAGCGCGCACGCTGTCGAGGAGAAGCGACCATCGCTCGACGCGGCTCCCGCCCTGCGCGTCGTGGCCTCCGAAGACGAGGTTCGCTGCCCGGGCGCAGAGGACGAGGACTTCGGAGGCGGACCGGAAGACCTGCGCTGCAAGCTCGGATCCCTGGACGTTGAAGTGAAACTCGTCGGGCGGCCAGAGTGGCAGTTTGAGCGGTTGGCCACTGGCGAGGGCGTAGCTGAGGTCTTGCGGGCAGTTGGTATTAGTAGGGGTAAGGCTGTAACGTGGGGAACAGGGCCATACCGAAGCGGAGGATGAGGTGGTACATGGCTATGTCTATAGGATGAGTGGCAAATGATAGTGGTGGAGGACTGAATATCTCCACAAACTCGTCTAAGCCTTGGCACGAAGTCGTGCCGAGCTCGTTGCTTAATATCCATGTAGATTCAGATAGTACTCGGCAAAGGAGTCTCGTAGAAAAATCATCTTGTGAAAGTTGAGAGGTGCAAGGTGCAGTTGGATGGTGATCTGTAGTGCTCTGACCCCAGAGATCCGCGTCTCGACTTAGTGAGGCGGCGAAACGGACCACGGAGGGGAGGATCGAGTTTGAGACGGCCGTTAGGCACGGAACTAGGTTGCCAAACGTTTGTCCAAGATCGCATATATCAAGCTTTCGGAAGCGTTAGAGCCACGACAATGCCATCTAGTAGGTATAAGCGGACGTACCCAAGGGGCCACTTCATACCGGTAGTACCGGAGGAGCCCTAGTATTCTGCTTTCGGATAGACCAAGCCCATGGGCGGCGGACGTCTGACTATGTGCACCGGGAACGGTGTGTGTGTGGTTCCCTGGGCTGGAGATGTCAAGACCTTCAATCTGTGGCACCCGTCGAACGTCGGGACTGGCCCCACCCCCCGGTTCTCGTCCCGGTTCTGCCGGCGGCCCGCCCTTGTCCGCACCAAGCGATAGAAGAGCATCGAGGGCCGCTTCGTACCCCTCCGCGGGGCTAAAACCTGCCGTCCAGGCACCACTGAAGAATTGAGACGTGCCGGACGGCTCCGATTCAGTGGACTGTTCGAACGCTGTAGGAGTTGCGGAGCTCCGCGCAGCACCGGCGCCAGGCGATCTTTGGGCTGTCGGGGTGCTCTCCAGCCCAACGCCGGGCGACTCGTGTGCCACTGCGTGGGTATCTTGCGACGGTGTCGGGGCCTTCCGTTCAGCCTCGGGCTGCGACGACTGCCCGATGGGCTCTGACACGAACTATTCGCCACCCGATTAACAAGGCCGTCTTGTCACAACCACGGTCCTATACGAGGATGACGTTACCTGGACCGTGCGATAGGTAGGTGACCGGCTACCCGACGACTTCCCACCCCGCGCCGTGATTACATTCTTATCCAAGAACGAAAGGCGCGTCCCGTATCGGCACTCGAAGCCTCCGGTGATGCACCGCTGGCACCTCGGCTTCCCCTCGTCGCCTACATGCGAAGCTTCAGCGGTTGGATCTTGAAAGAATCATGTTATTTGGAAGGCATACATTTCCGGCGCCGGACACGGCATTTGAGACAGCCGGTGCGGACCCTCTTTGGAGCATGGGGCGGCATCGCCTTGGGGTTAGAGATGCTGGTTGTCTTTGGTGAGTGGATTTCTGACTTCTGCGGTTAGGATTGCCGGAATGGGAATACGGGGCATGAGGGTCATCCATCTTGCTTCCCCACATCAGCTGACTTACCCCATACTCGCTAGCCAAGCTCCAGTATGACTAATATTCCTCGGTCTTACAAGTAGATTCCGACAGGTGCATGAAGTTGCCAGGGCCGACGGATACGCAATATGCCGAGTCTAGAGGCTATGGTTGAAAGTATCACCGTTTCTAACATCCCTAGTGAAGGACTCGTTGGACCTACGGTAAGCGATATACATGACCATGTTCGTTGTTTAATATTCCTGGATGTGCGACAGGTTACAGGTGTAGTCCCCTGTATCCGGGTCAACGATTCCATGTTTATCCCGAATACACAAGTCAACTTAGGATAGTCCACCTACCTCGATTAAGGGTAGATCTCCCCTTATCAGAGGGTATATACCCGCTTTTTACGACCCTTAGGTTAGCTATTTTACTGATAATGGGCGAAGACCAAGATGTGGATGTGATGTGATGTTGTAGCGATGATACAACCATGCATGTTCTTGAAAGTGTGGCTCAAGTTAGCTATATTATCAACGCTAGAACTGGCGGTGCCTGTGTCACGAGGCGGCCGTCCAGTGCCATGAATGGCGTCAACCAGGATGTGGAGCCATCTTAGGCCGTTCTCGAGCGCTATTCCGATATTCCAAACCCCCGAGAGTGGGCTACGTTCTTGCTCAAGTGGGATAACTGACCACCAAGGGCTCGAGATGATATTGCCCAGATGGCCGTCTATGAGGCCGGGAATTTACGACTGAGGCTCTCAGCAAGGTCCAGCGCGTGCTGGGATTTCTCCGGCAAGCGGTTGTGTTTTCCCCTGTTCGGGAATGGGTCAGAAGGGTGCTGCTGTGGCGGTGCCCTTTCCCAAAGCAGAAAATCTGCCCCGAGGTGGCTGGAGGACCCTCTGTGCGCAACGGTAGTGACGGGAAGCGCTGGGAAAGACGCCAGCAGCGCGGGGTCCCGGAACGACGGAAGGCCATTGGACGTTAGGGGTGGGCGAATAACAGGCGCGCAAAGCTATGTAGGCGGAACCCATGCAAAGCCACTTTGCTTCCAAAACGGGCCCGATATCCGCGAGCTTCGACGAATCAGGCGAGAGAAAGTCCGCTGGCGCCGGGGCAGCTTCCCCAACATATGCACCCATGCCTGCGCCCACCTCAAACGGCCCGAGCCTGCCCTGGGGATGCTTGGGAAGGAGCCCTATTTCTAGGGGTGGCTCTCACTGCCCCACCCGGCGGTGCAATGTGGCCGAACGCAGGGCGAAGGCGAAATGGACAAACATGGGCGGTCGGTTGCCTGGTCTAAGCCACTCCACGATTCGCTGGCACCTAGACTCGTCCTGGGGCGAAGGATAAAACACCACGTCTGCCGCGGCCCCAACTTCAACCTGTCCCACCCAGGACGAAATTCTGACAGTCGGGCTTTTCTAAAGGGGGGCGGCACATCCCGTCCTCCCATCGTTTGCCGCTAACGTCGCACGCATTCAACGCGAACCTGGTGCTGGCATTTTGATCGTCACCGAACCGGCCGATGACTTCGGGGCCGTACAGCCCATTTTCTCCCAGCGAAACGGCCCCCGCGTGCCTGAACCTCCACTTTCTCGGCGGCTTATTCACCTGTCCTCATCCGCCACACCGACGATGCCGTACCAGTGCGTCAACATTTCCTCGGGCGGCGTGTCGGTGATCAACGTCTCGGGCGGCTCGGTCCACATCTCGAATTCGAATGGAGGGTCCATCCGGTGCTCTTCCTCCGGGGCCTACGTCAGTGTCTCGAATAAGGGAATTCAATGTTACTCCGTCGGGTCGTCTGTTAGCATCACGAACTCGGGTGTCTTCACCAACAACAATGACCAATGTTTCGTCGCCCCCAAAAAGAAGAAATCATCAAAGGCACCGAAACCACCCAAGCCGCCAAAACCACCAAAACCGCCAAAGGCGCCAAAACTGCCCAATGTCAGGACTCCCAAGGCGCTACCACCCCCGCCCCCAAGCGTCGCCTCCACCACGAACCGCAACATACAGCCCGAGGATGGATACTGCTGGCTGCTCCTCTTCAAGTCGAAATATTGGAATAATCTGCGTTCGACGTTCGGACCAAACACGACGTGGTACATCAATACCCCCGACAACGTGCTGCGGACGTTCATGCACCAGAACCCGCACATGGTTTCTTCGAGGAGGGACCTGCTGCAGCGTCAGACGGGGCCCAACCTCTACCACATAACTCCGGGCGGAAACAGATCGCCTTGGAATGTTATGGGGTTGTAGGGGATGGCATCTGTGGGCTTCAAGCATTAATTCTGTATGGTATATGGAAGCGTTCTGCATTGTAGAAGCGGCATTGAAGCGTCAGATACCCATTCATATCGTTGTATAGTCTTCCCTCGAGACGAATTATCATATCTCTATTTGGGCTCGAGACTCAATTCTCTTCCATGTCTCGGGAATCGCAATGTTTGCTCAACGCGGTCGAAATCTTCAGGGGCTCCTCGCAGCTTTCCCCACTGATTCTAGTGTTGTATTACTGGTCACATGTACCGATTTGGCACGCCAAGAAGACGTCTTGGCAAGGGACACGGCGTGTTTAGACGAGTCACACACTATCTTGCCTTTCCGGCGCTTCCAGCTCCCTCGGGCCTGGCTGAATAGCACTGAACGACTTACCTCTGCACTCCGTGTTCAGCCAACACCATGCTGGCAACGTTACTCTGGGCCTGCAACCTGACGGCACGCGCCGTGCTGCCTCCGCCAATGTTTACCCGGTGCGGGGGATTCGTGACCTGGTTTGCGGGCCAATGAGCGCCCGGGATCGCCGCTCATCGTCGATCGCGACGATCTCGCGTTTTCCTTCTGGGCTATCTGTCTTTTGTGTGCCCATCGTTGGCCTGTGGTGTCTCTTTCGCTCGTGACCATGCCTCGCCGCCGAGTCCGTGAAATACTGCCGCTTCTTGTGCCATTCCTCGGACTGGCATCATGCCTCGAGCACGGAGGTCGGAGCGTAAAGAGGGATCTGGGGTCCTTGGAGGCAGAATATGACTATATCGTCGCCGGCGGCGGCACGAGCGGACTGGTCGTTGCCAGCAGATTGAGTGAAGATGAAGACAGTACGTCTCGTCTACCCATTCATTGAGTGTGTTGTGGCACACTAACAAGATCCGGCGCAGAAACCGTCCTGGTTGTCGAGTACGGCGACTTCGCCGACACCATCAACGTGACCGTGCCCTACCTCACCACCACGGACCAGTCCTCGCGCCTCTACGACGTGACCTCCGTCCCACAGGTCCACCTCGCCGGCCGCGTCGCGAACTTGCGTATCGGCAACGTGGTGGGCGGCAGCTCAACGATCAACGGCATGGCCTGGGATCGCGGCTCGGCCGTCGACTACGACTCGTGGGAGGACTTGGGGAACGAAGGCTGGGGGTGGGACGCTCTCTTGGAGTACTTCCGCAAGTCTTCCACATTTTCGCCTCCCGCGGATGAGTTTGTGGATGAGTATGGCTACGATTGGACTGCGGATGCCTACGGCGAGGGGCCGATCCGGGTTGGATACCCGTCGTGGCAGTGGCCTGCTGCTGGTGAGCTCGTCCCTCTACCCCCCACTGTCAGTTTCGGACATCTTAGGGTGGGCCCTTCTCTTTGGGTTCCCGGGCCTAGCTACCAGAATTGCTGACGGATGTCCCCCACAGAGCGACAGGCGCAGGCATGGTCCGACGACCTCGATGCAAACCGCTTAAAGGACGGCGCCGATGGTAAGAACGTGGGCATCGCGTGGCTCCCTCAGAACTCGGACGGGGTGGAGGCCGTGCGCTCCACCGCCGAGACGGCGTACTACGCCGTAGCTCGCGACCGGCCAAACCTCCACCTGCTCGTGCGGCACTACTGCGCGGCGGTGAAGTTTGAGGGCAACACCACCACGGGCGTGGAGATTACCAGCCGTGACAGGCAAGATTCCGAGTTTATTTCTTCGAAGAACGTCATCCTCGCCGCAGGAACGGTGAATACCCCCCGGATTCTGCAGCTGAGCGGCATCGGACCGAAGAAGCTGCTTGGGTCTCTGGGCATTGATACCGTTGTCGATGCGCCCGGTGTGGGCGCCAATTTCCAGGACCACCCTTCGTTCTACGTGGCTTATGAATGTAAGAACCATTGCCCCTTCAGTTTCCCTTGACACAGCCTCCCCGTGTTGTTGAGTCGCCATGATAGGCTGACTTCACATGTTCCCAGTTAACAACAACACGGAAATAAACCCCGACTCCATGAACGACCCGGACTTTTACGATGCGGCCTGGGACGAGTATCTCGCCAATAAAACCGGACCCTTCACACACGCCTGGGGGAACCACATCGTCTTCGCTTCGCTTCAGGATCTTGACTCCAAGTACGAGGCCATTGCGGACGCCGTCGGCGCGCAAGACCCACTTGAACATCTACCCGCCGTCTACGCGGAGAACCCGTCCCTTGTACAAGGCTTTCTCCAGCAGCGCGAGGTCATGCAGTCGCAGTTCCGGAACCCGGAGGCCGGGGTAGTCGAGATCACCTTCGGCGGTGCCACCTCCGTCCCCGTCGCGCTTCAGAAGCCTCTTTCCAGGGGCACCATCTCCATCAACGACACAAACGCCGACCCGTCCATCCCGCCTCTCGTCGACTTCAACACGGGCTCAAACCCCGTGGACCTACTCCTAGCCTCTCGTGCTCTTCGCAAGGCCCGCGCCTTCATGTCAGCCGAAAGCGTTGCCTTGCTTGACCCCGTGGAGCTGTCCCCCGGCCCGACGGTCGAGTCCGACGTTGACATCGAGGCGGTTATGCGCGAGTCGCTGCTTAGCCCGAGCTTTGACCATCCTGTTGGAACGGCAGCGATGATGCCAAGGGAGTTGGGCGGAGTGGTGGATACCGGGCTGAGGGTGTATGGTGTCGAGGGGCTGTGGGTTGTGGATGCGAGCGTTATGCCCTTGCTCCCGGCCGCGCATACTCAGGCCACAGTTTACGCTGTTGCGGAGCGAGCCGCAGAGCTCATTCGGGACCAAAGCGGGGATCACTAAGGGCTGTAGACCTTGACTGTTGCTGTAGAGCCGATTTTATCACCAGAAAAGGGCTGTCCTAACCTCAGGTCACTCGTTCAAGTTGTTCATCGCCTCTCAATGAGCATAAACAAGCTCCTCCGCCTCCTCATCATCCAAGAAGATCATAAACCCATCGTCATAGTTCCTACCGTGCGAGTACTCCGAGTAGCCGTGCTAGTACATATCCGGCATCTTCTCCTCCACCGAGATCGCCTACTACCTGCCTATACCTCAAGCCTTGTCTAGTTCTTAGCCTTAATCCTATAATTCTCGCGCTCCTCGGTAGCCACCCACCCGTCCTCCTTACATACGACAGGTTTACTGGCCTTCCTGTCTGACTCCGCATAGTAGTGTAGCTACGAGTTCGTCTACTCGATACTCTTAGACTACTAGTCTGAATATAAATAGAATACGCTGAAGTTAATATTCTCTAGAATAAGCTCGTAATTAAAGTCCCTGCTATTATACCTGTCATAGAACCTATCTTCCGACTCGATATTGAAGCCTCCCTCTCTACCCTAGATAACGAGGTACGAGCTCCCGGCGAGACGTGAAGTATCATTAGTCCTACCGGGCCAAGGAAACTAGAGTCCGAAAGTCTGGGAGCTGGCTACGGAAGCGGCCATACAACATGCTTACGGAATGATGTTCAACGCGATGCTTTGCTATCCACCGTAGGTCGACCTCAAACTTTGAGAACCTAAACAGCCTGCCGAAACATGCAAGCAAGATCACCTTGCTGAAACCAAGACCGGTCCTTCTCCCAGGCGTGCACAATGATATCCCTACCGACGGCCACTGCCTTCTCAACCTCCTCAGGGGCTCCCCATCCAACAATAGACGTTATGCAAACAATGTGCGCGCCGACCTGGACAGCAGTGCGGAATGCATACTCTTGGCTGACCTCGCCGTACCCGCCGATAAATGCTTCCATCATCCAGAGCGCCGTGGGGATACGCCTATACAGCCAGATTGTGTACAGCTCGGCAATCATCTCGCCAAAGTCCAAGTTCGGGACACCCAGGTGGGCCATTTCCCAGTCGATGACGAGCATCGGCACTTCGCTCCCCTTCTGGATTGGTGCATCGGGTATCAGGACACTGCGCATTGAGTGTGAGCATCATCAAATTTCCTACCCATCCACAAAGCCTTACTTACTTTCCGGTCCAAAAGTCTCCATGGACGACCTGAAGCCTGCTCCCATCCTGAATTTCCGCCGTCGCCGCCTTCTCAACCTCTGCGAAGACGTCCTTCGCGTCACCCAGAACCGCAGGGTATTGCGAAACGCGCTCAGCAAGCCACCCGAACTCGAGCATATGCCTGAAGCCTTGCGCCTCAACATTCTCTGCGGCGGCGGCCTGCAGCTGGGCCTGACTCGCGCTCCACTGGGTGAAGGATTTGAGCCATGAGCCTAGACTCGTGCCCATCTGTCGGGCTGCCGACTCCGGGGTCCCGGAGCTGGGGCCGTTGTAGTACTTCAGGATATAGTCCTTCAGGGAAATACTCTTGGGGAGATATTCGAGAAACTGGTTGGTGCTCGTTTCGTCGTAGTGGTAGTACTTGGGCGTTCGGACGACAATGTCGTAGGGGGCCGTCGGGTCGGCCTTTCCTCTGAAGGGACTATTAGACAAGCATCGAAAACATTCCGCCTCGATACGCTGTAACATGTTAGCTTTGAGACCCCCCGGACGAGTCTAGTAATTGCTACTACGGGAGCTTACACAGCGAATCAGCGTAAGAGCGACCTCCGGCTTCGTCATCATGTGTGTCTCCCCATGCTTCACCATGACCTCTGTAACACCATCCTCAAGCGGCTCGGCCAGTGTTGCGTGGTACGTCCAGTTGACCGATCCTCCGGAGAGCGGTGTTAGGGACGAGGACTCGAAGCGGGTACCCTCGAGGCTCTTCTTGACCTTGATATCAATTACTGTGGGATCGTTCGCAGCCATGATAAGCTTCCCTGCTCGTCTTCGTTAGGATGTGAAAAGACACCTGGCTTGGGAACGTGGCATACTTCTGTTTCTTCTCGAGTCGGTGGTTGTGTGGAGAATGGATGCGAGCCTCAATGCAACATGTAAGCGCAGCGTCAAGTGTCGGCGAGGGATGTATGACGTAGCCAATCCTCTGAATTCAAGGTCTTCCGAAAGGGAGGGTCGGATCCTCCTCTTAGCTCCAGCCAATGAACACCAGACATTGGGAGCGAAGGCTCGGAATAAACTTCCCCCTCTTATCCAAAACATTCGGTTGTGTTGCCAGGCCATTGGCCGGCCGGAAAGTCTCACGTAAGATTGAAAGTTCGGTGAAGTATTGCGGCGATGTGTGACAATCACAGGACTGCCTCGACCTGATCTAAACCCACCCTACACGTCTTGGGGAGTATAATCATTGTTGGGTGAATAAGACAAGTCACCTTGAGCCAAAGCTGGCAAGGCGATGCCACCTAGCTACGAAGTAGAACCGGAGCAAGGTGCAAGGCCTCGACACGCGTCGCTGTCTCATGTTTACGGCTTCTCAACATGTTCAGGCCTTTCCACGCTCTTGACATCGCCCTCGGATTAACCGTCAAGAGCCCTTGACGGCACAAACCTCCGCCTCACATTGTCTCGCAAAAATAAATCGTCCATATCTTCCAGAGAAAGACCTTTTGTATCATCACAGCTGGGTAAACGACGGCTCGAAGTAAAGGTCGTCGGGATCGTATAGACCGCCATCGATGGTGACAGGGTTGACAAATTTCTCGTCCTCGAACAGACGGAATTCGTTTTCGTCCTCCTTATCGACATATGCTTGGTACATTCGGAAATATGGAGCCGGCATTATGACGCGAGACGGACTTCCCTATCGCTTCTAAAGCTGTCATGAGATGGCCGGCGGCAATAGGCCAAGATAGTCTGTCTGGCTTGGTGCAAATCTCCCCTGCATTCAACATGCTAGCCGGTTCCGGCGGCGGATGCCAGTGGCTCGTCGCGTCCCGATAGTCTCAGCGGCTAGCTTATTGCCATCCTAGGCGACCATGTATCACTGCATTGTCAGTTGAGGGCTAGACAGACCGTGGCTTTCGAATGGTCGGGTCTATTGCGAGCTGACATCCCCATCTCCCATCTTTGTGGCCACTTGACCCATCACATTATGCCCCCTCGGAGCACCCACAATTCTCACTCGGAAAAGGCGGCGAGCACTTACCAAGGCTGTGGCGAGTAGGCCCCGGAGACACACACTATGAACAATACGATTGGGATGTCTGTTCGTGGAAAATACTAGACATGGGCACGCGCAAATTTATCCTTTTACCCATCATAAGGGTCGGCCTTGACATGAGGCGGGAGGATGATTTCGGGCGCATTGTGCAGATCCGTCCTCTGGTTGACGAGGTCGATCGTCTTGCGGTAACGGTTCAACCATTCCAATGCGGATTGAGTGTTAGGATCGCCGGCAGTATATCACCTAACCAAGAGAACCGTGTGTGGTGATAACGGCAGTGGTTGGAGCCCGGAGAAAAGAGTGGGGAGATGGGACGCCTACCGGGGCGCATATTAACACCGAAGCCGCACATATATTGCTCGGTACCACTTTTCTCTTAATAGTATGACGTATCTCTAGCCGACATCAGCGAGGCCCCGTATGGATCAGTAATGAAAAGGACGCTGAAGATCTCGCGGATCTCCATCGTCCCTATTGTCGTAACAGATCGTTGCCTGGTCCATGGGAATCACGACGAGGTCATCCCGCCCGTTGATCGTCGGTGATGTGCGTACGTAGTCCTGGTGATCCTGCCCGTTCGGCGACGGATCTTCACCTTCCCATCCAATCAAGGACTAGCTAGCTCATTGTTTGAGCAAGGCAGGCTCTACGAGTGGCTGGCTGTGAAAGCGACATAGAAGGATCTATGTGATCGTGTCATGTCACTTGCTTCAAGTTCCGTCAGGTGGCTTCTGTAAGCGCGGATTGTATAGACAGTGACGAATATACAGCAACGGAATAGTGTGGAGGCAACGGGACAGGCTCCGGTTATAAGACACACAAGATCTGTAGGTTTCGAAGACACGGCCTGTGCATATCATTCCCCTCCCCACCCGGTACTCTGAAACCAAGCTTTCCCACCCCCATACATGCTCATGTCCGAAACCGCGGGACACGGGCCGCCTGTGGCGCGTGGGGCGTGATTCTCTCGAAGCGCTCCGATCACCTCCACCCGCCCGGCTCTGCGGGTTTCCAGGGCGG
The DNA here is from genome assembly GCA_017657125.1 of Scopulariopsis brevicaulis. Taxonomy (NCBI): domain Eukaryota; kingdom Fungi; phylum Ascomycota; class Sordariomycetes; order Microascales; family Microascaceae; genus Scopulariopsis; species Scopulariopsis brevicaulis. Next base: position 158,945 of record JAGFNX010000428.1, read on the forward strand.
ATCGACGGGCCCTGATTAACTAGGGCACGGCCCGTAATATACCTGACGACCGGTGGCGCAGGCTCATGTAGGCGGTATTATACGATGGCAGGAGCCGATCCCCCGCGCTGGGTGTAACCCCACAATCCATATAAACTTAACGAAAGCAACGATTGCCGATGATGACGAGTTTGAGTGGCAGATCTGTTAGACTGATCCCCACTATTCTTGATCATGGGTAAGCGATTACAATACCCGAATAGGCATCTGCGAGGCACGTGTAGAGTTAATACCTGATGCTGATTTCTTCATTAGGCGAATTTCTACGTAGAGCCAGAGAATCGCTCGATCCCAGTAATCAGTGGTATTAGATCTCCCAATTCTACGAGGATGTTTGGTCGCTTGACAAGACTACTGTATTTCAAGTGGAAACGTAGTCTTCTCTTATGTCTATTACTCGATGGTCGTTCTAGCGAATTACTGGGAGGCTCAAGACAAGGAAGCCGCAACATCATACGCCAACGATCCTCGCGACTCGATCACGGCGGAACCATCCACAACCTGAACGCCCGTCTACCAACACCCCGGTCTATCGGTCCTCCAATGTCCTTTCAATACCCAAAAGCAACATACCCAACAACAATATATTCTTGAACGAAGACCTTACTCGTGCTCCACGCCACATTAATAGATCATCCAGTCTATGGGTCGAGCCGCTCATGCAGCCCCGGAAACGTTCTTTGTGTTCAGCTTCTTCCACCGGCTGGCGAGACTGGTGAAGAATGCTACCCCGGCACCCACAATGGAGAGGGCGATGGCGATCTTGATACCCCGCATATAAGCCTGGAGGATGCCCGGGAGGACCTCCTCGGGGAAGCTCCGGAGCTCGGACGCCCCAGTCGCGACCACGGCCTGGGGGTCAACGGTCGGCGCGGTCACGACGAGCCGCTTGACCATCTCGTTCAGGAAGGCGGATTGCGCTGCGGCCAGAAAGAAGGCGCCGCCAACCGTCTGATAGACTATTTGCGCTGTCAGAGACTGTCGTAGGGAACATTGCTGGGAGGAGTGTTAGACTTACACATAACCATAGCGGTGGCTGGGGCCAAGTCGGCCGGGGAGACGGTCCCTTGTGTGGCGATCATCGGGACCTGGAACGAGATGCCATAGCCCACGCCCGCCAGGATCTGGTACCCGATCCACTTGCCAGTGCTCGTGCCGATGTCCAGGGTATATAGCAGGCCGCTCGCTATCGTCGCAATGGCAGCTCCGCCGATCAATATCGGCGCGTACACCCCGGTTGCGGTGATCAGGCCCCCGGAAATGACGGTCGCGAAGGTGACCGCGATGATTAGTGGCAGGTTCCTCACGCCCGACGTCGTGGGGCTCGTGCCGTCAATGGACTGGAAGTAGATCGGCAGGTAGTACACCAGCGTGAAGTACGCGCCAGCGTAGAAGAACGCGTACATCCCCGACACCCAGACGGTCCTGTCCTTCAAGATCCTTGGGTTGATCATCGCGCGCTCCCCCTGGTACCACTCGAGGAATATGAAGGCGATGGTGATGAGCCCGAAGCCGACGAGGAGGCCGATGACCACGGAGGACGACCAGGCCTTCTCCTGGCCGCCGTACTGGAATGCGAGGATAAAAGAGATAACGGCGCCCATTATGAGCGTAGTCCCGGGGATGTCCATTTGGAGGATCTTCTCGAGGAGGGCTGCCTTGGTGGGGACGGCGTGGGCGGGGGTACGGAAGAAGAGGAAGATGATGACTGCCGAGGCGCCTCCGATGGGGAGATTGATGCTAGAAGCATAGTCAGCGCTGTGTCCGTGGAGCGAGTGGCGTGGGAAGTTATATTAGAGAGGGGGCACTCACTAGAAGGACCATCGCCACGTAACGTGGTCTGTAAACGCCCCTCCGAGCAACGGGCCGACAACGCTGGCAATGCCGTAAGACGCGCCAATGATCCCCGTGAACATGGGCCGGCGGCGCGGCGGCGCAGAGTACGCGATGAGGGTGTATGCGCCTGTGCCGATGCCCGCGGCGCCGACGCCGGCGATGGCGCGGCCGACGATGAGGGCCTCGGAGTTGGGGGCCACACCGCAGATGAGGCTGCCTACTTCAAAGATGAAGATGGCGAGGAGGAAGGTGATTTTCAGTGGGAAGTACTTGAAGGCCTTGCCCCCTGTGTATCCGCGCGGTTAGCTTTCGGGGAGCCGAGAGGAGTGGGGTGATAGAAGTCGAGAGTGCTCAGAGGGGGTTGAGTGGTTGGGAACGTACAGGTTGACTGGAAAGCTGCGACGGTCATGAAGAAGGCGGAGCCGTACCAGGAGACGTCTCCGAGGCTTTTGAAGTCGGTGGTGATCTGTGGGATGGCCGTCGCGACGATCGTCTAATATGCGGGTCCGTTAGCGACACGTCACACTTGGACAGTAACAACGGGTTGGATGGTGGTGTGGACCTACCATGTCAAGAGCGACGAGGAAGATGCTCAGAACCAAGGCCACCACGACCGCGAGGAGGCGGAGGCCTTTAGGATACTCCGAATCATCGAGCTCCTCCGACTGTCTCTCCACTTCCAGAGTCCTATCGCCCGCCTTGTCCTCTCCCGCGTTATTCTCCTCGTCTTCTTTCTCTGACACCCTCCCCTGGTTGTTGGATATGGATGGAGCGCGAGAGAGGGAGGGCTCCGAGCCCGCAGGCGATGCAAGAGTGGTTGCCGCTGACGCCATTTGTACGACGGGAGGAGGACGGTCTTGTCAATTATCGTAAAGGGCTGTCAGTTTTCTATCGGTAGTATCTCTAGTTAGACGAGTGACCAGGTGCTTCTGCTTGACCAAAACTCCCGGGGTATCGCGACTTCGGGCCCCTATTTATCTTCAAACCCAACCTACCTCTCACGTCAGATGAGAGAGATAACGCATCCTGTCAGCGCGCCGTAGGGCTGACAAACGCCAGGCAACGAGTCCCCCCTGTCTCATCTCTTTTTTTCGTCCTCCGCAAACACGCCGACGGCGGCAATGTAAGCGTTATGCGGGTCCACCTACGGAGTCCGTCCACGCCGACTTGGGGCGTCACCTCCCGGAGACATCGGTCAGGATTCGTTAAACCCGACGTTGAACCTCCAGAGTACTCAAACTCCGACAGGGGTGGATACGAGTCCACTCCGCGGACATGTGGAGGCATCTATAAGCAGTGGATACCAGTGGGGCGGTGCGCCAAGGCCGCCGGCCAGTAAAGATAAGCTTTTCGTCGCGACCATGTCTCCGGGCTTCCCGGTTGGCTAGCGGAGTTCCGCCTCTGGTTGTGTCGGGTGGGGGTTGCTGACAAAATGGTGGGCGTTTTTGAAATTTAGAGGGGGGATGACGTGGATTCCGGGGATTTGGGCAGCGATTCAATTGGGCGGCCCCTTAGCCTTATTCTTAAGCATGTCGAAGGCGTCATCTATCGAGTTATGTTTGGTGCGTGTTCCTTGCGGGAATCACATGGTTTTGTTCACGCTAGTGAATAACCTACCCAACGGTTGGATATACCTAGTTCAGCGCGCCGGCCGGCGTCTCGTCCAAGCCACTTTACGCTCGCTAGTTTCAAGAGACTCGGAGAAGGAATATCATACGTGCTTGTGTTATCCATTGTACCCCGGAAATACGGGTTCCGTGCCGGACATACCGCTTGCTGGATTTAAGGAGCAGGTATCACATGCTGTTTCCTACGCCCGAAGAGATATATATCGGCCGCGCCTCGCAGGCTAGGGAAGCTGGCGACGCCCAGATAAAGGAAGACGGCACGGGAGAAGTAGACAGCCCTAGAGGTCGGCCAGAACCGCGCCCCAATATTGATGCTTCATGATTTATTTGACTTTTCTGTTTGGAACAGCTTCATGGGACCTTGGGCTCCTCCGTCTTAGTTCGGATTATTGGTTTTGATTATCTCCTCGGAAATACATTGGGAATAGCAACAAGAGCAGCGAGGGCAATGTCTGTCTCCTGTCGCCACATAGAAACAGACGCTGCCAACATTGCTCCGCGGTGACCGTTCGCACCTTTCTCTGGAGAATAAGACCCGCATCCCACAATGGTTTCCTAGCGCTCCTCTCAGCTTTCCCTCGACCGACTTTTCCCTTGGTGAACACCCCATAGACCTCCGCCTGCAAGCTATCCATCCTACTTATCCACCCCACCGATGATACAAATGGAGGTGCTTGGCTGAGGAAGGGTATACGATACTCGTGCGTTCCAATGTGTGTGTATATTTTCGTGTTTTCATGCAGGCTTGGACGCAAGACTGGAGGGTGGAGCCCTCCAATATTTACGGTATGAGGCGCTCCAATGCTGAGCCAGTATTCTTCCTGGGCCCCTCTTGATGACGGTATTGTGGAACCAAGAGTGTCACGTCACGATGAAGGCCAATGAAGCATAAGCTTTGGTGTAATATAATTGTAGCACACATCACAATGATGCCAAGTACGCATGTGCAAACGTGGGTGTAATAATCTTGTATTCATCAGCTATCTCCGCTGGAGCGTCGGCACCATGCCCCGCGTTGGAATCCCGTGATGCCACAGTATGCCCCCTCCAAAGAAAAATGCAACGCCCTCGTTGCTAACCTGTACTCGATATGTGGTTGTTTTGGCGGACTGTGTGGCCGCCTCCTTTTTTTGTCTTTTTAGTTTTTCTGTCCCCTCCAATTTGCTTCGTCCAAGGGATTCCATCGACTCAGTCCATTACCTCGTGAGGGTCCTCCTTGACCCAACGAGTAAAAAAGTTGTTCCGGCTTTCCAATTCTCTCTCTGACAGCTTCCTCTTCCTGTTGAGCGCGCCGAAATCCGATTCGTTGTTGACGCGGGTCTTCAACTCTGCTTCCGCCTTGGCCATTGCCTCTTGAACTGCCTTCTCGATTTTGTCCTTGACTGCTTTGTCGACCCTGTCCTTGATCCTCTTCTTCATGTCGTCGTTGAGGTTCTTGAACTTCTTCTCCACCTGTGGCATTGTCAATTTATAATCGATGTTGGTGAATTCGCTGTCCAGCCCGTCGAAGAGGTCAATTTTGTCGTTTGTGGCATCTTGTTGGGCCGCTCTGATCTTCCTTGTCTTTGGCGTTGTGTTGGCTTCGTCTCGGACCTCTGGATTCTCCGCCTCGTACTCGCTGTAGGGGCCGTACATTTCGGTGAGTGCGCCGTTGTCTTTGTGTCCGTAAATGTGGTGAATTCTCTCTTCGCAGTGGGTGCCAGTGGCTCGGGGGCACTTGATGTCCCTGTCCGTGTTGTCGGCATCGTTGCTGGGGTCACCGGCACCAGTGGCCTCTGCAGGGCCGCCGTCGTCCTCATTGGAGCCTTGCCCCGGGACGCTTCCGCCCGATGTGCCGGAGGAGGAGGTCGTAATATTGTACGACTTACTCAAATGAGCGGATGTGGAGGTGGACTGAGTTGCGTTGGTGGACTTCTTGCCCTTATTCGGTGCCTGTGGGGTCTGGGCGCGGCTGCCTCCCGCTTTTCTCGGTTCTATCCTCGTGTTGGGTATGGTAAGTGGCGCGTCTGGAAGGCGCGAGCGGCGCGTTTCGGAATTGTTTGCGAGGGTGGGAAGCGTGCTCGAGATGTGTATCGTATGAGGTGCGGCGAATGTGGGATTTGGGCGTGGTAATAAGGCTCTTGTGCCAGCTCAGATGGTTCTCCGAGAGTTACGTCCTCGTCTCCCAGAATGTCGCCATAATATGATAATCTGCGTGATGATTATGATCTTGATGTTGTCCCGGGTGTTGCGATGATGTTGGGTAGGTGCGAAGGCATAAGGTGATGATGAAAACTGTGGTGTTGAGAAGTTCTGAAATGTGTGGGCCGCCATGAGATGTGTGGGTTTTGTCGAAGCCGTGGCTCCTTCCCGATTTCAGTACCCGGCGTGCCTTCCTCAGGAATTCAGCAGGTTCCCCAGCATTATCGGATTGTCGTTCCTTCGCACTGGCGTTTTCCTCCAGGTCTCCAACATGGCGTCACCGTTTAGCATGTCCCGAACCTCGCGCTCTTTCTTCTACTGATTATATGTTGGACTCAGCTGCTTGAAGCGGATGAGATATTGGCGATTCCTATTTTTCAGTCTTGTTGCTACGATCGCGTCGGCTGGGTGGTCCTGCATTCTCAAACGAGGTATTCCTAGGAGTTCCCGACCGAACACGTCCAGTGGAGCGTCTTCCAGGTGGTCGACCGAGATAACTAGGTGTATTCTCCATGCAGGTGGGATTTGCAGTTCGTATGCCAATGTTCCCACTCGTCTCAAAATATTGAATGGACCGGCGTATCTCTGTCCGAGTTTTGGTCCCAGCGCGTCTGCCGTTGGAGTCGTGTCTCCCTTTTGAAGACGTAAGTACACGTTGTCCCCTGTCCTGAAATATCGCCGTTGGAGCCACTTGTCGTAGTAGTCCTTTTTCGTAACTACTGTATCGGCGCTGCGTTGGATTGCTGAAGTGGTTGGGGCTCGTTTAGTTGTGACCGGAAGTGCGTTGGAGGTCGATGTATTAAGAAGCATCGGCGTGATTTGCCAACGGTGGGAGAACCCGCGGGTCCGCGATCCACGCAGTTAAACTAACGGAACGTACTTGCAGCCAGAATCGAGGCAGTTTCGTTGCTAACAGCCGCCGTTGGACCCACTCAATCGGCGGTGCCGTACCAAGGGCCGGGATGGGGCCGTTATGTAGGCGGAGATTAGAAACGATCGTCTAGTCGGATGGTTGGATGATGTCGCGGTGTGGATCGCTCTGGTCTGCGTATTGCCGGAACCACAGCGTGGTGCGTTGGAGATCGTTCTCGGGAGTATTAAGCTGGGACATGGGGGATATTCGCAGCATGCCGTCTCGTTGGAAGTATAGCAACAAAACACAAAACAAACAATGGGCCTGGAAAGAAACCACGGTACTGCTACCGAAGTGTAGCACTCGTCATGATAAAGGCCAACGAAGCATAAACTTTAGTGTAACATTCTTATAAATTAGAGCCTCTCCTCGGCCCGTTGGGTCTCAACGTCATCAGCTAGTGTCACGAATGGATTCTGTCGACTCAAATGTGGTCAGGGGCGCATTCACCCTCAGGGACACTTGGGGGTTTTCCCCCGACGGAGCCTAGAATACTATCCACAGCGGCCGGGGAATTGGCCATAATTTTCGGAGAAAGACATAGAGCAGTCAAGGAGGTTGTGTCGGGACAAACAGGAACTGACGTCCTGGTCTACTCGGAGAACAGCATGGGTCTTGGCGCCTCTTATCAAGACATGTCAGATACTCCGTTTTGCGTGGCACATTTTCGGATGGCCGCCTGGGTCAATTCATATGGGGTAGACGGCCCAACAACTGGGTTAGCAAGAACCGCATACCCCCATTGTACTTCGCGTCCCTCATGGATGCGTTCATCTCATACGCGACCATGCGAAAAAAGACCAGGGCCCGGTCCGCGAAGTCCAGGATGCAACGACGACGGAAATAGCGTTAGAGATGGCATTGGAGATGCTTTACTGAGGGAGGTTATCCAATACTCGGGCGTTACAACGTATATTTATATTTTCGTGATTTCATGCTAGCTTGGAGTCAAGGGCGAAGGGCGAAGCCCTCCAATATTTACAATTATGCCTGGGGTGGGGATGTGTTTGTCTCATCTTTTTACGCGGGGCATTCGAATGTATGTCTTTACGTGTTTCCATGCAAGGTTGGAGGCGAGGGTCGAAGGCGGGGCCATGAAGTACATGTTGACGGCCATGTCCTGTTGGGTCGTTGTCATATGTGGGTTTCCTTTATATTAGGCGATGAGATGCACGGGCACATTTTCGTGGTTTTCGTGTTTTCATATGTATAAAGAAGACAAGTCTGGGGTCTGTGCAATCGAGCAGGCGTATCCCGGAGGGTATTTTAGAGGCACTTTACCATGATTTCAATACTATCACTTTCTTCCTCAAATACCACATTGTCCATGCGAATGCCATACTATATTGATGCGACTTGACTTCTAGCGCGCTGGCATTAGCATCCGTCCTCCACCCATACACCTCGCCACCAGACACACGAGCGAAGCTCGCTACATTCCCCATCCACCCGCTACTAATAGTCTGTAGACATGAGATATAACTTCTAGACAGCTTAGTTCTGAGCGTCGCCTTGGCCGTCGTCGCCTTGTTCGTTATCCCCCTGACCGTCATCACCTTGGCCGTTATCCCCTTGACCGTCATCACCTCCCTGATCTCCACCCCCCTCCTGACCCTCTTCAGGAATGCACTGAGAATACCATTCGTTGATCTCAGTGCACGTTCCCTCGGAACACTCGGTTGGGCCATCGAACTCTAGACCACCACACTGCTCCCACGCACCAGCAGACCCACCATCGCCAGGCTGCTCGGGCTGTTCAGGTTGCTCGGGCTGCTCGGGTTGCTCGGGTTGCTCGGGCTGTTCAGGCTGCTCGGGTTGCTCGGGTTGCTCAGGTTGCTCGGGCTGTTCTGGCTGCTCGGGTTGCTCGGGTTGCTCAGGTTGCTCGGGCTGTTCTGGCTGTTCTGGCTGCTCAGGTTGCTCGGGTTGCTCGGGTTGCTCGGGCTGTTCAGGCTGCTCGGGTTGCTCAGGTTGCTCGGGCTGTTCAGGCTGTTCAGGCTGCTCAGGCTGCTCAGGTTGCTCGGGTTGCTCGGGTTGCTCGGGTTGTTCAGGCTGCTCAGGTTGCTCGGGCTGTTCAGGCTCCTCGGGATCGGTGGGAGGCTCCTCGGGATCAGTGGGAGGCTCCTCGGGATCAGTGGGAGGCTCCTCAGGATTGGTTGGAGGCTCCTCGGGCTCCTCGGGCTCCTCGGGATCAGTTGGCTCAGAATCGGTTGGCTCTGCGGCGCTCGACGAAGTAGTTACACCGGTAGGTACACCACTGCCGGTAGGATTGGCTCCCGGGACGTCCGCAGTGATGCTGGTGGGCTCATCTGATGTGACAGCGCTGGTAGGATCAGCTCCGGGCAGGTCCGCAGAGATGGTGATGACGTCGGAAGCCGTATCCTGGCGAACACGGACCACGCCGCCGTGAACAGTGGTGGCGAGGAGGACCGCCAAGACCCAGGACTTGTTACCCATTATGGCTCGTGTTTTCGTAAAAGAAAGTGGAGGAAGAATGAATGATATTGCTGTGGACTGTTGGACTTCTTTGCTTGATGTCTGAAAAAAACCGAAAGGAGATTAAGAAGACTGAGACGCGAGCTTTTATAGACGATTCTCGTAGCCATCTTCCGCCGACGAGCTCGACATGTCCGTGCCAACCAACCACAAAACAAGGGCAGGCACGGTTTGCGCCTCTCCACGCAACTGACTGCACAAATCCACCACTCATAGCAGGGAACAGGTAGATCATAGGTTTCGAGTATATCCGCTGGGTCGGCAATCGTTGCTCTCTTCGGCGGCCAGCCCAGATCGTTGTTGGGCTTACACGAAGGCCCTAGGGGTAGATCCCGCCTCCTGGCATCTTCGTCTGCGCATACCAGGCCTTGCTGTCGATCTTCAAGGATGAATTAACCGCGCCGTGGTTAGCGGCCCGATGCAGCGAGGTCATAAGGACCAAGGCCACAGAGGGAATTGCGCTTTCCTGGATACGTCAGAGACGGCGGATAGATGAAGTTGTAAATTAAAGATGAAGCGACCCGGGTAACGTTAAGGGATGATACGGGCAGATCGGTACTTTGGGGGCGTACCGAACGTCGGGCTGTATAAGAACGTTTGGGTCCCTAACCTCTTGCGGTTTAATAGTTCTGAAACCGAGGCGATCAATGCCAGCTAGTGTTATATATTGAGTGGAAATCCGATTTTTACCCTGTAGTCGATGAAATTATGCCACTTTACCGGGCCTCCTTCTCTTCTAGATGCGAGCTGGACCGGTAAACACTGTTAGATAATAGACCGGACCAAGCTCCGGGGGCGGGAATGCAATCCAGAACCGACTGGATAACCGACGATCAATACCAGAAGCGATACTACTATACACTACAATTTCGGCAGAGAACAGATACGGAAGATCTTCCTAATATTCAGCATTGTCTACATACAGTACTGCCCGCATGAAAGTTACGCCCTCGGCTAAGTCTCCACTTCACGTCATCGCATACGCGGAGGTAATATATCTGCGGCTTCCCAGTATTGACAGTCACCCGCCCGGCTCCACTGTTCCGAAAAACGCGCACCACTGAGAGAACCGCGCGTCTTCTTGTGCTTGGCGGGGTATATATATTACCGACGATCCCAACTCGGCTTCCTCTTGATATTTCTCCCGATGAAACGCGCAAACTTCGTAAGAGAGGTGGCGATCGCATAGGGCGGTGGCGCGGCTAATGTCTCGATTCATGTGATTGAAGATCTTTATCATGGTTAAAGCGACAAATCTGCGTTCGAACTACGTCGAATTATTCCCACCAAACACAATGTCCCGGCTATAAGTTAGTTCGAAGAGGCATCCCGGACTCCTGCTCGTCTCGCACGGCCCGGGCGCCTCGGAAGCATCGGGCCGACGAATGTTTACGACGATCGGGCACGGGGGAGCACGGCCCTGTTGGAAGGGGAATCTTTTCCATGATGGGATAAGATGCTCAAACTGACGACGAGGAGTGTCCGGGAAGGAGAGGGGCAGGACTGCCTCGCCGCATTGTGCTTTGTGCTTTGAGATAGGTGTTCTCGAGGAAATCACTAATCATATTTTAATACGCTCAAGTTGAGAATTATCGCAGAGTACGACGGACGAATGAGTCTCCGGCAAAGGTACACCTATTCATTCACTTTGAAATGCAATCTTCGGTGCAGGCAAGACTCTCTCAAGCACTTCATAGGAGACTTCGATATACTCCGGCAGCGGTGTCATTGTCCTACGTCGGGCTTGTCGAGCATGCCCCCGCATCAGTCGATTTTCACGATAACCATCCTGGCGGGTGCCCACGCACCGGAGTTCCTAACCTGTTCTCGATGCACCTTCCTTCTGCGTTTGAGTCCATGGTCCAGCAACCCCGTCGCTAACCCGCACATATGCGATCCATTTCCACCTACCCTCGAAAACAAACCAGCTGCTGATGTTAGATATGGCTGGTGGGGAGACAATGTGGACATTGGCCCCATCTGCAAAACTTGGGTATGCCTCGAACAGCTCATAGACGAACGGACGGCAAGATCAACGTGAATCAGCGTCGCCTCTTTACTACCTCGCCTCTTTCGCCGCCACCCGGTCTCTTTGTTGCAAATCGAGCACTACTGTACGCCTACCTTGTGCACTTGGGTACCCATTCCCAGGACTAAGTTTCCCTTTCCTGCTCCCGTTCTTTTTCACCGAGAATTTACCCTTGGCTGAGCACGTGGGGCGGGTAACATGTTGGTTCCACAATACCCTCACTCTTTTAGAGCTTCTCCTGGATTGCTATATCACATGCGCCTCGCGCAGGATCCTACAAAGGAAACGAAACGCATACGCGGTTGGAACGCACATTCATCCATGAGCAGGCTAGTGTGTGGTAACAGTCTAATCCATCCTATCACGAGCGTCCATCTCTTCACTCCAGCCTCTCCAGACCCAGTCTAGCGACCAGCCTCAAACCCCGCGTCTAACCTTCAACCTACAAAGGAGACGCAGCCGCCAAATACCTTGCAATGGCCTCAGAGACAGCCAATCCCGCCGTTCCTCATCGACGTCGACAACGCCCAGCCCTCCGCCCTCGGCTCCCTTTTCGTCGAGATCACCAAGTATGTCACCACCTTCGTACGCCGCGCTATGGCGACTGGACAGGTACTAGCCTGCGCGGCTGGAATGAACAGCTCCTCACCCACTACATACAGCCCATGTAGCAGTTCACGTACGTGCAGGGAAAGAACGCCACCGACTCAGCCATGATTACCGACGTCATGGACCTGCTGTATAACAACCGCCTCGACGGCTTCCGTATCGTCTCAAGTCATAGCGAATTCACACGCCTTGTCTCGGGGATCCGTAATCCGGGTTTGGTTGTCTACGGCTTTGGAGAGAGGAAGACGCCGGAGCCGTTTATTTCGGCATGCGGCAAATTCATCCACATCGAGAACATCCTTAAGCAGGAGCAGCTTTCGGCCCGACGACGGGTGGGCGACCTGGCCAAGGTGGGCGGGCTGATCACGAAGCAGCATTCGGACATTTACCCGCGGACGTACGGGTATACGAAGCTAGGGGACTTGGTCGTAGCTACGGGCATGTTTTATACTAGCCGAAACAGGCCGGCGGAGGGAAAAGCGATGGTTGTGTACGCACGAGACAAGCCCTTGGGGTCTTCGAGTACGGCTAGCTGATTGACTTGCGTGGACAACCTGTGTTCATATGATGACCACGCTTAGTTCGGACCTTTTCATAATAAATCTACAGTGCCGCGGATTCCTGAACGCTTTCCGAGCAACGGTTGGTGGGTATATGGGTTTGGGAGTCGTATCCTTCTCTGTGCCCGGTAAACCTCACGTACGCGCGCGTCTTCAGACCATTTCGGGTCGATTTAGCAGTACTCAGAACAGGAAAGGGCCCAGAAAGGATATTATGTTCTGGTCCGCAGCCGAACGGAATCGGTTACCACTTCACATTAAATTCCGTGTCAGACGACATACAGCCTTCTCGGACCGCCAGGGCAAAGAGCACAGCTCTGTTCCAAACGGACTAGCCTCTGCATACCCATCTACATATGCATGATGCCAACTCCGAACATGCAGTATGTTAGCCCCCATTTACTGTATATCCTCAGTTGGTAAAACATGTTCCCTTCGTCTCCACCACTACCACAATGTTGAACGCGTTTGAAGGAAAATCGCCCTCGGCGCCTGCGGTTGTGAAACAGGTCGTTTACCACGCCTGTCTCCTCCTTGGCCCTACGCGAAGCCATTTAACGAGACCCTATATACGGAATCGTGAAGTGTTTTACGCAACCGGATTTCAGCGTCATCTAACCTACGCGCGGCCGCCTAATACCTTTAACAGAGCGTGATAAGGCGCGATTTAGTTATCGATATCGTGAAGAACCCCTTCGCGTCTGTATCCGTGACCTACGGGGACAGCACCTATTAGCTGCATCCTCCTCCTCGTGTCGGCTTTGTAAGCGCTATATAAAACATACTTATAAGTCCAATATAGGCGGGGTCATAGGTAAGTCAGATAATTCACCTTGAGCTGCGGTCGCAGTATGTCGTTTTCTGCGTATGCGTTCAAAACCGGCCGATAGAGGCGACGATCCGAGCCTTTTTCGCCGTTCGGCAGGCGCCGGATTGTCATTCTGGCGACAGCGATCCCCAGATCTGCATCTCTCCGCCCGATTAGATAGTTAGCCGGACCCACCATTCGTTCTATCCATCTTTTCCTGCTGGGTCCTCTTCTGCTCAATGTCTGGGTAGGGCTGTCCCGCGGATTCCCGCTAGACATGGGTTCCTTGCACGAGCTCCTCAGCGGCCTGCTAGCTATAGGGTATCAGCATTAGAAACTACGAGGAAAACATGTTCCTATCCCCCAATACGACGCTTAGTAGTAGCGTGTTTATTGAATGCATCGACTTGAACGGGCAGAGTTAATTAAGCGGTTATCGCCAGGATAGCGCCACTGCCAAGCATATCAAATGACGTGCTATCATACGCGCCGCCCGTTAGACGCCGGGCATCCCCCTTCAATGTCACCTTTGACGAATGAATTTACTTCAAAACTATCTTTCATAGCACCTTCCGTATGGAGGCGTGGCCAAAGGCGAAGATCAGACGGTGTCCCCCGAAAACCACTCCAATCCAGGACAACTGCCTGCCGCGAATGAAAACCATAATGCATATGGTCCCGATGAGATGAGGATCATCGGGGCCCCGCTCCCGCGCCCAATGACAGACTGATATGCCGCATTCTGTTCACCGCACGGATTCTCCCGCCCTGTTGGCTTGTCCAACCATCAACCCCCGCTTCATCTTCTCTCGACGACTAACTTGTGGAAGTACAATAGTGCCAGCGCATGCCGTATGGTACTGAAACGCATTCGGCGCATCCGCGGCTTGATAATGCATGACGAGGTGCCCCTCCACTCACAATATCCATCACGTAAAATGTCATCACATCGCAAGGCGTTAAGATCGTCCCAAGATCCACATCGACATCCGCAAATGGCAAAGCTCCCTGTCAGATGCAACGACGCCCAGGCCGAAAACCTTGTGATGACGAACGGGCCGGTCGTGGAGAGTGCCGGCGATTAGGCCCAATCAGGCAGCTCAAATCGCACCAGCTTGAGCCTCGGCCGCCTCCGGCGCGGATTGTCACATTTCCTCCAGGGGCGTGCTCGATTGAGTTTAGCGCGGACCCGGCGATCGCCATCGGCATTCCCTACCCCGGACACCCTGAAGAGCAAAAAGTGCCTGGCCTGTCGCTGATACATTGGCTTGGCTATTGGAGGGGCCATGTGGGGAACTCTGTCTCGACATCCGTAGCCAGTGGAATCGTTGATGCAAAAGTCCGTTCAGCTTCTGGATCAAACGCGCCAGGAAGCTCGGCATGGAAATGCAACGATGAATGCCAAATGCGAACCAGCGATGGCCGGGAAGAGAAAGGGGACCGCCGGGGATGACAACTGAATACCACGGGGCACCGTCAGCTTTAGGCAGGTGCGAATCTGCTCTACAGTTCGGACTCGATATCTCGAGGATGGCGTCGACTATAAAGATGCAGGTTCATCTCCTCGAAGGACTGTGAATATGACATCTATAATACACTCCTTCGCGCCTAACCCACCCTTCTCGAAATCACGAAAATGGTGTCTTTCAAGAAGCTCTCCGTCTTCCTGACGGCGATTGTGCCCTTCGCCGCTGCAGGGCCTGTGCGTCGGGATGGCTCTGCCCCTGACGTATCCGGAAAATACATCATCACCCTGAAGGACGACGTTTCTGCCGACGGCGCCAAATCGCACATGTCATGGGTCAGCAGCGTTCACAAGCGCAGTTTGGGGGGGCGTGACTTTTCCGGTGTAGAGAAGACGTACGAGTTTGGCCGATTCCACGGGTACGCCGGCAGCTTCGATGAAGCGACGCTGGATGAGATTAAGAACAACCCCGAGGTATGTTCCCATTATATCTACATGTTCGAAGTCATTCTAACATCCCCAAGGTTGCCGAGGTCGAGGAGGACCAGATCTTCCGCCTATATGCGGTTGAGAGTCAGAGCGACGCCCCCTGGGGACTTGCCTCTATCTCAAGCACCACCCCAGGCGCCGATACCTACAACTACGATTCGTCGGCTGGTAGCGGCGGCTACGCTTATGTCGTTGATAGCGGCATCAACGTCGACCACTCCGACTTTGGCGGCCGCGCTGTCCGTGGCTACAATGCCGCGGGTGGTACATTTGACGATACTCTTGGGCACGGTACGCACGTCGCCGGTACTATCGGTGGCGCTACGTACGGCGTTGCTAAGGAGGTGAACTTGGTTGACGTCAAGGTTTTCCTTGGAGAGGAGTCGTCTACCTCGATTATCCTCGAGGGATACGAGTGGGCTGTCAACGATATTACGAGCAAGGGTCGGGAGGGAAAGTCGGTTATCAACATGTCTCTTGGTACGTGGATATCTTGCTGCGCGGATGATGATGATTCCCCATATTGCATTAGTGCCCGTCATGCTAACAGGAACTTAAAGGGGGGGGCTACTCGGCTGCGTTCAACAACGCCGTTAAGTCCGCGTTCAACTCTGGCGTCCTCAGCGTCGTGGCGTCGGGCAACGAGAATGCCCCGGCCGGGGACGGATCCCCAGCGTCCGCGCCTGAGGCTATCACTGTCGGTGCTATCGACTCGTCCTGGGCGGAGACGTCCTTCTCAAACTACGGGTCTGCCGTCGACGTTCTAGCTCCTGGTGAGGACATCGTATCGACCTTCATCGGTTCTTCGAGTGCGACTGCTACCCTGAGTGGTACCTCCATGGCGTGCCCCCACATTGCGGGTCTCGCCGTATACCTTGCCGTCGCCGAGGACATTAGCAGCCCCTCGGCACTTAGCGCCCGCATCAAGGAGCTCGGGACGAGCGGTGGCGCAACTAGCACGAAAAACGGAACCCCTAACCTCGTCGCTTTCAACGGCGTTGCTTAAATTCCTTCCAGCGTCCAGACGTTGGATAGCGAATGGGACCAACCAACCCCTTTATTATTGGGCCACTTCTTGTACCATGTCTTATGAACAATCTTTTCTTTTTTCTTTTTTCTTTTTTTGCGGGGTTATCAATCACGGAATTGGTCTATGCGAGTAACACGCGTGGGGTTTAAATGGATGTGCGCGGAGGGGACCAGAGAGTACTTGGCACCCATTGGGCGTGGTGTCTAAATAATAGTTCAGAACTCAGCTTGGGCGAGTCTTAGCTACTGTAAATGATATGTCTCAATGCTTGCCACGCGAGAGGATAGAGTCAGAGGGGAAATACCATTAGGGAGCACGGCGGCGAGCTCCTCCAAGCTGCGCCGGTGAAAAAGAGACAACGACCGCTAACTTGAATTAATGACTGCTGGTAGCTTACCACTTTCCAACGGTATGTCATGCTGGTCGTCACTTTTGAGCACCCATATTCTAAAGCATACTACTAGAACAGCCTTCCTTTCCCTGGTTGGCCCCATGAGGTAGTAGATAGGGTCACACGGTTCCCAGTTGCGAGAACCCCGTCAGGGCTCATAATAATAGTAATTCTATGCTGTGAGGTCGGAGCTCTAGAAGGTGCACTAGATAGTCGGCGCACATCATGTCGTGGAGGCCCTTACCTCATGCAAATTAAATCGTCGAGGGGTTGTCGGGGAGTAGGGAGTAGACTAACGCCGGCTGTGCAGAATGGCAAAGAGAACGAATATTCTTCAAAGAACAAGTTCATTACATACCATGAAGCCATGCGCCTCATATCTCCGACCGAGATAGGTAGAGGTTCGGGCCTTCATAATTGCCATGTCGTATTTCAAGTACCTAACGTCCGGTAAGAGCCACTGTCCTCTACACCGAGCCCATCAAGAACCAGTCTATTCTTGAACATTGATACCCCAACCAGTGAATTGAATGCCCAAATATTTTCCCGAAGGCTGACCGAAGACGGAATCGGACCGGGCATTGGGACAGACCCGGGAGCTCCACTTCTCTAAGGCTTAGTACATAGGTCCGACTCTGTCGTTAGTCTAATACATACGACCATAGCTCGTGGAGAACTGAGGGTCCCGTCCGCTCCCCTAAACATAAACCACGAAGCGCCAGACTAGTAGTTGGGTCGGTGACGACCAGCGAATCCCTGGTGTTGTATGTTTTTTGTTTTCCTTTTTCTTTTGTTTTTCAAGGACGGAAGCGGCTGACGATCACAGAAACTTTTGTTCTATAGATATGGAATCGTATTGTCTGTCCCCTACGGCCTTTTTAGAGATATATGGACTGGCTCTGCTAGAAAATCTCCCACACCCTACGTACTAACTATGAACTCCAAGGAATTATTTATCACGGCTCCCCCGAGCTACTTGGTTGAAGCTAGAAAATTCACTATCAGTAACTGACTCAGCCATCTGCGTACCACCAACCGAGATACCTTCCGTGCGTCGCTTGTAGGGCCTACGGGAGAGATGTCATCCGCTTTGTATGGAGAGGCTTGAATGCATGGGTATACTGTGGTGCCTATTTGACAACTTTACGTCGCTGGCGCGCTCTTTTTTTTTTTTTTTTTTTTTTTTTTTWCWTTTATT
>JAGFNX010000429.1:0-41044 GCA_017657125.1 Scopulariopsis brevicaulis
TCTTTTTTCCDTTTTTTTTTTTTTTTTTTTTTTTTTTTCGTATCTTGATTTTAATGGCGTTTTCGAGGGATGTGATGGTAGAGGACGACTTGGCCCCGTTTTTACTTGTATGTGAGGGTTGGCTTTACAGTTGTGGTGTGGATCAAGGTCTCTCGTGTGGCCGGCAACACTTGATGTGAGGTATTGGGTTTTGGGGTTATCTAACAAGACATGGCGACTCCCTTGTAAGCGAAGACGGATGGACGCATTTACTACAGGTCTAGAAGATATAATTACAAGGCGAAGCACGAGTCCACGCGGCATGTACCATGGAATTCAAACCGGGGGATGGATAATAAGCGCGAATGGCAAGAATGTCTCATGAATCCGGCCCATCGTCGACGGCACCTCTCAAACCGAACTCCCTAGAACACACTTCTTTTGTAAACCCATTCTCATCCGTTGACGCCCATATTCGCCGTAAGAAACCAGCCGCCTCCGCTCCGCCTCCGTTCCCGCCCCCATTCTCGTCCTCATCCTCCGGGGGGGGGGGAAAGGGGGGGCGCCCTCCGCCTGCCTAGGACAATGTACACTAAAAGCAGGCGTGGATTAAAACATGGACATGTCACCGCCTGCTATCCCACCAACCAAACAATGTGCCATCCCGGTGATTGCCATCCCGGTGATGGGGTGAGTGGCGGCCTGCTCAGGACAGCTGCTTGTAGAAGAAGGTCTCGTCGCGCAGGCCGCCGGCAGGGCTCGTGGCGAAGTTTGGGATCTTGCCGACCTCGACGAAGCCGAAGTTGCGGTACATTTCCTCTGCGACGGTGCCGGACTCGGTGTCGGCCATCTAAGAGTGTCAGTCCGTCTAGCATCGTCTCCTCCTCCCTGGCCATCTTCTTCTCTGATCTCCTCCTCTAGCCTCCCAGCCCGATCCTCTCCCCGCTACACAGACACTCCAAAGGAAGATAGGGGGGAAATAAACTTACCAACAGCGTCTTCCCCCTCCTCAACGCCTCCTCCTCCAAAGCCCCCATCAGAGCCCTCGCGGCCCCCCTCCTCCGGAACTTGGGACTGACAAGCAGCTTCTCGACCCAACCCCTAAACGCCCCCGTCTCCGAATACGGCGTAAACAACGTAACAACCCCCATAAGATGCAGCCCCTCGACCGTCTTCCCGCTCGTAGACCCCGGGTTCCCCGGCGCGACCGCCGGACTCATCCCGCCCTCCGCGCACTGCGGATGCGGGGGGGACTCGGACTGCTGGTGGTGCTGGTGATGCAGGAGCTGGTGGGGCTCGTCGAAGAGGAGGACCATGAGGCGGCGGCCCGCGTGCACGTCGGCGATGCAGTCCTTCCAGAAGCGGAGGAGGCGGTCCTGGTCTAGGGGCGGGAGGAAGGTGACGATGGAGGAGTCGGCTGTTATGCAGTTCGCGTGGATGGCGGCCAGGTAGGGGATTAGGTGGGACTCTGAGTCGGTGAAGAGGCGGGTTGAGAGGGGCATTGTGGGGGAGGGGGTGAGGGGTGGGAGATGGGAAATGGCAAGGGTTGGGGCGTAGGAGGTGGTGAGAGTTGAGTGGTGAATGGCGAGAGCTGGGTTGATGGAGTGAGGGGATTGTGAGGGGCAGAGGGAGGTTAGATGGCTGGTTGGCGATGACGATGTGTGGCCGGCCTGAAGCTGTGTGCGGTGCTGAGTGTTCGGAGGTTGATCCACACAGGGGCTGATGGGACGGTCGAAACGGCGTAATCGAACCAACGATGCACAATGCTCCGTAGATGTGGTTGCAAAAGGTGTTGGTATGTCCCTCGATGACTTCAGTTGTCAACAGTACGTCCCAAGCGTGCGGTACTTTCCGTCGACGATATATGTACTTTCGTACTTCCTGCGGGGAATTCGGTGGTATTTATGGAAGGTGCAACCAGCACGGCAACCCCCACTAACAAGCTCAGAGCAAGATCCTGGGTGGGGCATCTCACACTTTCACACTGCACCCTGTCGGTTGTCGCATCGGGCTATCTCGAGGTGGGATGAAAGATGAACCCGCAGGACATGTGGGTTGGTGTAAGGTGTGACAGGATCGGAGGTGTCACTGTCACCCGTTGTCCCCCGCGTTTCCCCCTGGAGCCTGGACCAACAGTAATGTACACGCCAAAACCACCTCTGCAAATCATTCGCTCTCGAGTCTACATATCGTTGGCAGGAACGCACACCGATACGCCTCCAATTCGCCGGGTCGCGCGCCGTGCGTCATACCGCGTAATCCCGTCCCCCTCCCCGAGCCTTGGAGGGGGGACCTGTCTTCAAGCACAAGGGCCACGCGGGCGAGGAAAACACCGGGTCGGCGAGAGTTGTCGTTACCTACACCGACAACCGGGATGTGTGTTTCCTCGGGTTTCCAATTCGTGTGGTCCGAAAAAGAAGGAGGAAGAAACCGAGGATAGGACTCGGCGTTGTATCGGTGTTCCTGGTGCTGGCACCATCGCCGTCGGTACGAGAAGGGGTCGCTTCTGCGGGTGTGATGCACGCATGCAGGGGAGCCACAGGAGCCGCTCGTCACCTTGCTGTCCCTGGGAGGGGGTTGATTGGGTGCGGTGTCGTGGTGCCCCGCTTCTCCTCCTGAGGGAGGACGAGGGCCCTGCCGCCCCTACATCTATGGTACTCGCAGAGCCTACGTCCTGGAAGATACAAGTCGGATACCAACACCCTGCTCCCGTCCTCCCCCCTCCCCCCTCCCCCTCGCTGCATGACACAGAGCGCATGGAAGGACGGTCTATCATACCCGACAACTCGTCACTGCCCCCGCAATCCACACGCGCCCTCCACGTTCCCGGGCGTCGTTGCACCCTCGTACATATTCCGTGCGACTCGGAGCGGGTGACGTCCCCTGCTTCGTCCCACGGGCCACGGCCCCTACAATGGGTTTCTATATTAAACCCCTCGCCTATCCCGCTCTCCAGCTCTCAAGGACCCAGACCCTGCACATATTGTGACCCATGCACGTGGATCTCACGCATCGGCCCACGTCGCCCGGTCGCGTGCCCGGTGAGCTGTCGACACTGCCGAGAGCCGGCATCCGAACTCCGGACTCGTCCCCCCCAGAAGGAAGACCATGCCCAGCTAGGAGAACCAGTAGAGGACCTGGTGCCACCCGTACCTCACAACCCAATACTCCCCAAGCCTCACACATCAAGCACGCATAAGCCGTCACGTAAACATGCTCTATTTCGCCCTCTGGCCTATTATCTCCCCGGCCACCTTGGCCGCGGCGCTCACGATGAGCCCGTGCTCGCACGCGTGGATCTTTTCCTCCAGCTCCGGCAGCGACTCGCCGGCGAAGGGGATCTCCTGCGTGAGGATGGCGTCGCCGCGGTCGACCTCGAGCACGACGTAGTGCACCATGATGCCGGTGCGGGTGGTCTTGCCCGCGACGAGGTCGGCGTGGGCGCGCTCGATGGCGCCTGGGGGTGTGAGTAAGCTTTGATCTGCGGAGGGATGGGGGGGTAGGTGGAGGGGTAAGGTGAAAGGGTAAAGGGGAAGCGGGGAAAAGGGGACATACCAGCTCCGTCGTACTCGCCTGTCACAAGCGTTAGCCACCGTCCTCCACACGTAGCCTACAGAGGGAACAGAGGGACAAGACTCACCAGGCAGCGCGGGGTGCAGGTTAATAACCTTCACCCCCGCCCTCTGCAGCGGCTCCAGGAACGGCGCGGAGAAGACGTGCATCCACCCCGCCAGCACCACCAGCTCCGGCCTCTCCTCCATCCCCAGCACCCTCTCCGCCAGCGCCGCGTCGTACGCGCGCCGCGCCTCGGCCACCCTTTCCGGGTCCGTCTCGCCCTTGCGGAGGAAGCCGCCGCCGATGAGGTTGACGTACTCCCAGGGGATGCCTTTTTCGTGGTCAGCTTATGTTGGTAGTAAGAGGAGGGGTGAGGCGGGGGTGGGGTGGTGAGATGGTGACGATGAGTGAGATGGGATGAAAAGTACACACCAGCCTTCTCCGCGCGCGTCGTGGCGAACGCCTTTGCGCGGTTGACAATCAACCGCACAATCCTAGAGTCCGGGATGGAACCGTCCGCCACGGCGTCGATGAGGGCCTGGAAGTTGGACCCGTTGCCCGAGGCCATGACGAGGATGCGGCAGGGATCCTGGGCCGCCATCTTTGCGGTATTTGCTGGGTTCTTCGGGTTAGGAGGGGGAGTTGGGCGGGTTCGCTGGGAGGTTGCAAAGTTCAATTATCTCATCGGGGTGCGATCTCGGAGTTGCGACGCGGCACGTACGGGCGGTTTTGTGAAGCTTAATTATTGAGGTATTAGAAGGGCGCCTGTGACTGTGACCCGCGACAAAGTTTTGCCCCGCGCCAGCTGCCCACCTCCCGATATTTTTCCCTTTGACCCCGCGTTCCCACCAAGAAGGCAGTGTCTGGGTTCCACACGTTAAGCTTAAGTTTAGGTCGGGCAGCAGATCCACTCGTCCTCCATCTGAAAATGTCTCCATGAATTTCATATGATCGAGAGAGCTCGCGGATGGCCTGCGCGGAGTCACCGTAGCGGCCTCGTCTTCGCTGGGGATGCTGGGGACCGCGATGAGAGCAAACGGCCACTCGAAAAGTCCATCGAAGGCTGACGGCAGAGATGGTTACATCCCGCAGGAAACGAGGCCCATTCTCCGCAGCGGTCTCAGCTAGCCGTGAGGCCTCTCACCGCCGAGAACCCTCCATTGCCCAGCTCGCCGAGGCGTACCCGCATGGTGGATGCCGCACGCCCGCACGTCCAGTATGGGCGTTCCATTCGGAGCCCGGCTAGCCCGGCCTGGCCGATACACCGATGGCCTCAGCTCATGCCGTCAGACCCAATTCGTCTCACGCCCCTCCCCTCACAGCCGCCCCCACTTAGACACAAAACTACACCCTCGACCCTCTCCCCACCGCCTACATATAAGCCTCCTCCCCGTCCCGCAAGTAATCCTAGCCGCGCCCCCTCTCACCCGCACAATCCCGCTCCTCCCTAACCCCCGCCACAATGGACTTCTACCGCAAGCTCGAATCGGGCATAAAGGACGCCCGATCCAGCATCCAGTCCCTCGTCACACGCGACGAGGAGAAGCACTCGCACACCCACCCGGGCCACGAGTGCCTCGACATCCACCCGGACCACCACCGCGACAACCGCCATGGCTCCTTCGCGCCAGTTACCACCGGCGGCGCAAAGTGGCACGTCGACGGGGCGTCGTACTTCTGGGCCGTGTCCGAGGCGCTCGAGTGTAAGTTCTCTTTTTTTTTTTTTTCACATCCGTAGCTGTCGCTTGGAGGTATTGGGTGTAAATGAGAAACGAGTGGACCGCTTAAAGTCCTGTGTGCGTAGCGGCGAAGGAGAGTATCTACATTCTCGACTGGTGGCTCAGTCCCGAGCTCTACCTCCGGAGGCCGCCGTCCGCGAATGAGCGGTACCGGCTCGATAACATGCTCAAGGCGGCGGCGGAACGGGGCGTGAGCGTCAGGATTGTCGTCTACAAGGAGGTCCAGGCCGCCCTGACGTGTAAGTTGCCGTCTTCCACGTTATGGTAAGGTAGTATCTCACGCAGACTCGGTGAATAGTGAACTCCGCTGTAAGAGACATACAGATCCCCTCCCCGCCACAAGACAGGCACACATAGACACAAAGACTTACACGCGCAGCACACCCGCCAATACCTCGAATCCCTACACCCCAACATCTCCGTCTTCCGCCACCCAGAGCACACGCCCACAGGCCACGACCTCGCCAAGGACCTGGGCGCCAGCTTCCGCAACATGACGCTCAACGCGGCGGGCATCGCGCGGGCGTCGACCGATGCGCTCAAGGCCATCTACGGGACGAGCGACGGCATGGTGCTGTTCTGGGCGCACCACGAGAAGCTTTGCGTTGTGGACGGGAGAGTTGCGTTTATGGGGGGGTTGGACATGTGTAAGTGGGGACTGGTGTTTCCCGGCCGTGGTTCGGTTTTGGAAGTGGTTGCTGACGGGGTGTACGTTTAGGCTTTGGACGATGGGACACGGCGAGTAGGTCCCCCTCCCCGACTAACACCTCCTCTCCCCTCCCTCTCCTGACACACGCACGCCTTGGACGAACATACTCACAACCCAGGCCACCCCATCGCCGACGTTCACCCAGGGAACCTCGACGCCACCGTCTTCCCGGGCCAGGACTACAACAATGCCCGCATAGCCGACTTCGCCGACGTCGCCGACTGGGAGCAGAACAAGCTGGACCGCACCCGGAGCTCGCGGATGGGCTGGACCGATGTGGGCGTTAGCCTCGACGGGCCCATCGTCGGGAGCTTGGTGCATCATTTCAAGGATAGGTGGTGCGTTTTGTTCTCGAGGCCCCTTTTAAGCCCCTTTTGCGCCACATCTCTTAAGCCCTCTTCGGAACCCCTTGTAAGCCCTCTCTTGGATAGTCTTCCTTCTGACATTGCAAAGGAACTACCTCTTCGCGGAAAAGTACAGCAAGAAAAACCCCGGAAAGTACGCCAAGCTCGATACGACACTCCCCGTCGGCGAACCGCACCACTCATGGCGCGATCCCGGGGCCCTACTCGACGACGTACAGGGCAAGCTCGGGGACGTCCAGGACCGCTTCAGCCGCGGGCTGAGCCAGTTGACGGGGCACGAGAACCGGAGGAGGTCTCGGTCTCGGTCTCGGCAGGGGGATAAGACGAGTATCCAGCTGGTCAGGAGGTGGGTCTTTCAAAGGGATCTTGTGTGTTCTGTTTCTAATGTCGTATTAGTGCTACGAAGTGGTCGTCTGGTCTGCCGACTGAGCACTCCGTTGCCGACGCCTACATCGACGCCATCACCAACGCCGAGCACTTCATCTACATCGAGAACCAAGTATGCCTTCTCCCTGTCACCCCTTAAACCCTTTCTCTCCCGCACTCCTCTCTTTCTTTTCTCACTTCCATACTCCAACGCCAACCTAACACGCCCCAGTTCTTCATAACCGCCACCAGCGACGCCCAACGCCCCGTCACCAACAAACTCGGCGCAGCAATCGTCGCCCGAATCCTCCGCGCGCACCGCGCCTCCCTCCCCTTCCACATCACAATCATCATCCCCGCCGTCCCCGGCTTCGCAGGCGACCTAAAGTCCGACGGCGCCCTCGGCACCCGCGCCATCATGGAGTTCCAGAACTTCTCCATCAACCGCGGGGGCCACAGCATCATCGAGACTCTCCAGAAGGAGGGCGTTGAAGATGTGGGGAGGTACATCTCGTTTTACAACCTGCGGAACTATGATCGGATCAACATCTCGGATGCGATGGGGGAGGCGGAGCGAGCGTCGGGGGTGGGGTACGAGGGCGCGAGGGCGGAGCACGACGACGCGGTGGGAGGCGGCTGGCGCGAGGGGTCGGGCGGGAGATCCCAGTACGAGCGGTACCAAGCCGCGGCCTCAAAGGTCGAGAACCCAACTTGGGACACCGTCTCACCCTGCTACATGGCCGACGGGCCCCCCCTCACCTCCGTCCCCTGGCACGGCACCCCCGAGGCGGAGATGGACGCCTACGTCACCGAGGAGCTCTATGTCCACAGCAAGCTTCTCATCGCAGACGACCGCCTCGTGATCGTCGGCTCGGCAAACATAAACGACCGCTCGCAGCTCGGGTCCCACGACTCGGAGATCGCAGTCATAATCGAGGACCCGTCCACCATTGACTCCCGCATGAACGGGGCTCCCTACGCCGCGAGCCGCTTCGCGGCCTCCCTGCGCCGGTACATCTTCCGGAAGCACCTGGGTCTGATCCCGCACCAGCCCGTCGACAAGCCGGACGGGAACTGGCGCTCCGTGGAGGTAGGGCCGAATGAATACGACTGGGACTCCAAGGCGGACCTCCTAGTCCGCGACCCGCTGTCCTCTGACTTCCAGAAACTCTGGACCGAGACGGCGAGAGTGAACACCGAGGTCTTCAGCAAGGCGTTCCACTGCGTGCCCAACGACCTCGTGCGGACCTGGAAGGACTATGACGAGTTCTTCTCCAGGCACTTCGACGACGGGATCCCTAACCCCAAGGGCAAGAAGGGCAAGGAGGGCGACAAGGTCCCGTACGGGCACGTCATCAAGAGCGAGTTCCCCGGCGGCGTGGACGAGCTCAAGGCGTGGCTCGGCCGCGTGCGCGGGACCCTCGTCGAGATGCCGCTGGGGTTCCTGGGGGACGTGGAGGACATTGCCGTCGAAGGGCTCGGGTTGAACGCGCTGACGATGGAGCTGTATACTTGAGATCTTAAACTATTTTGGGTACGCGTGACTTCGGATGGTTCGGAGGAGTTGGATATTGGTTGTATTGGTGTATATTGTTGGATGCAGCCGTTTTCTTTTATAGACCTCGTCGTCTTGAAGGTCATCCTCGCCGCGAGCGAGGGAACAGGTCCTCGTCACAGTCGCACCCTTGCACTGCCACCGTACTCGGGTTCAGGGACTCTAACCACGTCCCTAGGATCCGCGACCTGTGGTTAAGCAGTAGAAAAGAACGCAATCCCCGCCACGAAGCCAATCGCGTCGCCACAACGCACGCATAGAGAGGAAAGTACGTATTATCTCGCTGCTCTACAATCACAACTCCCATGCATACATCCTCTCACCCTCCCACCCCCCATGTTTCATCGTTTCCCTCTCAAGGTTACGTATACCCTAGTGAAACCCATGAAGAGTAAAAAAAAGCCAAAACAAAACAAATAGGAATAGAACAACCAAAAAAGACATTAAGAAAAGATTTTATAAACACATCTTACACCAGCGCCTCCTTAGTCGACCTTTCCGTTCGATCCGCCCCCGAGAAGGCCCTCCCTCATGTCCTTCATCCCCACCGCGTCCTCGAGCCCAAAGTTGTTCCTCGTCCGCCGTAGCCGACCCCTGAACCAGCTCAGCGCCGCGAGGGCGATGCCCGAGAAGCAGCCCAGCGTCAGCCACGGGTGCTCGAGCGACGTCATTTTGAAGTCGAAGAAGACCTTCTCCACGCCCGAGATAGTGAGCTTGGGCTTGATCTTGGGGGGCTGCGCCGTGACCTTGCTGATGGTCTCCATAATCGAGGTGCGGGACGGGCTAATGTTGTTGCCCGTGATGGTGTTGTCCCAGTACCGGCGGTTCTAGAGCGAGTCAGTAAATGGACAGTTGCCACAATTCCAAGAGGTATACTCACATCCTCATCGTTGATGATGACGCGGTCGCCGTCCTTAACGTCGATACCATACGTCGTGCGGATCCACCGCTGCCAGAACACACCGTCGACCCACGCAAACGCGACCTGCTTTTTGTCCGACATGTCCATGTTGATGCGGATCGCCTTAGCCTGCCGCAGCGCCCGGTTGTCGTCGCGGTCCTGCGCCTCCTCGATGCGCAGCTGCTTCGCGTCGCGCAGCTCCTGCCTCTCCAGCTGGAACAGCTGCACCTGCTTGTCCATCCACTCGTTGGCCGCGCTCTTCATCTCCCGCTGCGCGCTCGCGAATGCGTCCTGGTCGTCCCGGTTAAGGATGCCTAGGACCACCATCTTGCCGTCCATGATCTCGCGGGCGTTGGCGGCCGTCAGCTCGGGCACGATCGGCAGCCAGACCGACTTCATCCACTTGAGGATGGCGTTGATGTCCCTCATGTCCTTGGGCGTGATGGGCGTGTAGTACGTCGGGCGCCCCTCCCGCGCCACCATGAGCCTCGGCCACGTGGTGATCTTGAACCGCCTGTACATGTCGGGGTCGCGGGTCCTCACGAGCTTGGCACGCCCGATGAGGTTCATCGGGATGCGCTCGAGAGCCATGAAGTCCTCGGTCGACGCGCCGTGGTCGTAGAAGTAGGTGAAAATGACGGGCTCCTTCTCCTCGAGGGCCGCGAACTCCTCGGCGGTGACGTCGGGGATGCCGCTAGTGAGCTCGACCGCGCTCTCCGCAAAGTGCTTGAAGTCGCCGAGCCCGCGGAGGCCATTGTACTCCACGCGCTCCGGACCCTTGAAGAGGATGATGGTGGGGTAGCCCGAGACGCGGACGTCCTTGCACAGGCGGGACTCCTGGTCACAGTTGACCTCGCCAACGTTGAGACGACCCTTCATGTCCTTGCCGAGCTGCTCCCACGTGGGGGCCAGCGCCTCGCAGTGACTGCACCAGGGCGCGTAGAACTTGATGAACCAGGGATCCTGGGTCATCGTCACGTGGTTCTGGAACGACTCCGCCGTGAGCGAGAAGGACTCGCCCTTGGGGTTCGGAGTCACCGTTGACTTAGGCGTAGTCGGTAGGACGACGTCTGGATCGGGGAACACGGGGTAGTCGGTGGGCGTCGTTTTGGCGACCTCCTGCACCACAACCGGCGCTGCGACGTTGGCCTGGGGCTCCTCCTCGACGGTCTTCTGGGCCGCGTTGTCCTGGGGCTTCTCCTCGCCAGCCTGAGCCGCGCTGTCCTGGGGCTTCTCTCCGGCAGGCTGCTGAGCTGCGTTATCCTGAGGCTTCTCCTCGACAGCCTGCTGAGGCGCATCCCCCTGGGGCTTCTCTTCAACAGGCTGCTGAGCCGCCTTGTCCTGGGGCTTCTCCTCGACGGTCGTCGCGTCAGTCGCGTCGGTCGCGTCAGTCACCGCCGCATCCCCAGCCGGGGGCACCTCGGAGTTTTTCTCCTTAGGAGAAGGCACCGGCGCGAAAGGGTCATCCTTCTCCCTGATCACAACGTCAGGGGGAACAAAGTTCGCCGGGCGGGAACCAGGCTTCGCCGCCTCGAGCCCCTTCTCCATCATGTTGGTCACCAACGTCATGTTCTTGCGGCCCCGCACCTTGTCGAGGAACACGCCATCCTTGTACAGCATCGTGGTGGGGTACTTTTTCACGCCACGCTCCTGGCAGAGATCGTAGTACGCCACGCAGTTGACGGCGCCGAACTGGAAGTCGTAGAACTCGGTGAAGTTCTTGTCCGTGCCTTCCGGCTGTGACGTGTAGTAGTATTCGTACGCCGTCTGGAAGGTGGGTATGAAGTCGAGGCAGTGAGGGCAGTACGGGCTAAAAGACAGGAATCAGCAGCCGATCACCGCAAGGCAGAGGGGCAAAGGGGCTCTTGGGAGGCATACCTGTGGTACTTGACCAACACAAGTGACGACGAGTTCAGCGCCGCGTCGTGGGTTTCGGGATTCATGTTTAATAAGGGCGGAACCTCGATCCCGTTGTACTCTGTGGGCTGGTCCGATTTGCGAGTGAATGCTTGCGCAAGCGCGGCCGCTCCGAGGAGCGGCAGTATCGACGAAATCCTCATGTTGGTCCACGTGCACCCGAGGGCGCGATGAACGAGTGTTGGGCGAGATGAGAGGAGCGCTCGGCCGACAGCGGTAAGGGGTAGATGGTGGCAAGGGGCAGACGGTCTTCGGAGATGTCTGCTATGGCGCGACCGCGAGCATTACAGACAATGCGAGTTATCTCAATGAGCAGAACGGTCTGGAAAATGCGAAAGAATGGTGTCTCGTTCGGGGGTTCGATTATCGTCTCTCGGTTATCGTGACAATTACGCGGCTGGCATAGGATATCGCGAAAAGGAAAAAAGGCTAACCGCGGCGTCAATTCGTCGCAAAAGAAGTCGAAAGAGAGCCAAATGAGGCAGAAATGAATGAAGAACGAAAGGGGACGTCAAACGAATTGACAAAGTGTCTAGGGAAAGCGGGTCGTCGAGGCAGGACGGATTTATCAGAGATGGCGAAGAAAAAAGCCAAGTCGTTTGAAAGGGATCTGGGGACAGTCCCACGAGCGAATCTGGAACAAGGTCGGCGGAAAAACCAATACGGACCAGGGAGGAAATCAGGAGCAAGTCTCCCTATTTTACCCCGGAAGGTTCGGGTTCTAATTGGCTGGGCGGGGGGCTAAATTCCGTGACCTCCAACGGTAAAATTAGCGTTGGCTGGTGGGTGGGTTCCCACCTTATATGTCAGGCACGACTCGGCCAAATTACAGCCACTATTGATCCACAGGCCCACCCACAGGGGCATGCTTGGTCTCGAAAAGCAGGGGGGATGGCGACGTCTCCTGTCGCAAATGATATATTATTGCCTCTCTATATGCTCGCCAAGCTTCGCATTTACAGACTGATTTAGAAATTTTAGCCTCATACGAGGAAATCCGAGCCCGCCCACGAATTATTGACTGGAATGCGGCGCAGAATCTCTTGCCGCTTTTGCCATTCAATAGCCCCTTGCGACGGAAGGCGAGCTGCTGTGAGCTTTCTTCAGGGGCAAGTGCGATGGGCGCCAGTCCCGATAAGGTTTAGCACGTGCATACAATCAATCGCGTTCGTGAGGGAAGGCGCGTCCACCTCCATCCCGCCTGCCAGTATCATCACCCGCGGGGCATGATAAACTTTAGATGTGAGGCAGCAAGTAATCATCTCGTACTTTTCTTTGCGTGCAACACACAGCCCTTTGCCGAACCCCGTACATCGCGAGTACACGGGATCGAGTACTACTCGACCGATCGCCGGGGTCCCACGAGTCTCAAACACCACAGGCCCGCCGTATCTGAGACTAACTTTAAATCCCCAGCCGTACGACCTCGGTTTTCAAACCCGAACCTTTTGAGATACAACAAAGCCTTCTGTTCCCCATGGAGCCGCTACCAAAGCGGCTGCGGTACGATGGCGCGGGGGACGCCCCTCTGTCCTCCATTGACTCGCCGTCATCTCTAAGCAGGGACATCAGTCCCCCCAGGAGAAGACGAACGGTTCAACGGGACGGTCCAATCGTCCAGAAATCGCCGTTCCAGCTTATCCGGGCTGAAGGGGTGCCTGCCCGCTTCAACCAGGATACCGTCGCCCTCAAAGATATCCTCGGTGACCCGCTGATTCGAGAGTGCTGGAACTTCAATTACATGCACGATGTCGATTTCATCAGGAGCGCGTTTGACGCCGACACTCGTCACCTTGTCAAACTGCACATTGTACACGGTAACTGGAAGAGAGAGGACCCTGCTCGGATCATGCTGGAGGTGAGCGGAACTTCGAAACCCCCAGTTATATGCTTGGCCATGGCCGAATGGCATGTGTGGGCATAGGCTAAGCTGCTCGTATTTTTGTAGGCGGAAGCGGCGCACCACTCCAATGTCTTCGTACACGCGGCACCCATGCCCGAGATGTTTGGCACCCATCATTCCAAGATGATTATCCTCTTGAGGCATGATGACACTGCTCAGGTCGTCATTCACAAGGCGAATAGCATCGTCAGTGACTGGACGACACTGACCAATGCTGTCTGGAGATCGCCTTTGCTGCCGCTGTTGAAGGAGCCTCCAATCGACGGTCAGCAGCCCCACCCGCTGGGAAGTGGTGAACGGTTCAAACAGGACCTCCTGGACTACCTGCGAGCCTACGACGCCAGACGGGTGACATGCAGGCCTCTTGTAGAAGAGCTTTCAAAGTATGACTTCTCAGCTGTGAAAGCAGCCCTCGTTGCCAGTGTTCCAGGGCGATACCGACCGAGTTCACCGAGATCATGGGGGTGGGTCAACCTGAAGAAGGCCCTGGAAGAGGTTCCGACCCAGGATGGGAAGGCGGACGTTGTGGTGCAAATATCCTCCATCGCAACGCTCGGAGCAAAGGATGCATGGCTGCAGGATAATTTCTTCGAGGCCTTGTCCGCGTCCAAATCGAGTCTGGTCACCAAGCCGAACTTTCGGGTGGTATTTCCCTCTGCCGACGAAATCAGGAGGTCTGTTGATGGATATGGCTCTGGGAGTTCGATACACATGCGTATCCAGTCCCAGCAGCAGATGAAGCAGTTAGAGTACATGAAGCCCATGTTTCACCACTGGGGTAATGACGCCTCAAAGGGCGAAGGTCAGTGGCCCTGCTACTTGTGTGCGGAATAGCTTCGACTGACTGCAGGTTTGGCAAACAGACCTTGGTGACGTTGAAACTCACAACAGTGGGCGGAATCGGGTTGCTCCACACATCAAGACTTACATCCGGTACGGCGAGAAATCGATCGACTGGGCCCTCCTAACGTCGGCGAACCTGTCGAGGCAGGCGTGGGGCGAGGCTGTCAGCAAGTCGGGCGAGGTCCGGATTGCCTCGTGGGAGATCGGGGTCCTTGTATGGCCGGAACTGCTGGCAGATAACTCGGTCATGGTTGGGGCGTTCAGGACGGACACGCCTTCAGAGTCCGAGGCAGGGGCCGCGGGGAGCGGGAAGAACGTGATCGGGCTGCGGATGCCTTACAGCATGCCGCTTCAGAAGTACGGGAGGGATGAGATTCCATGGGTTGCGACAGAGGTTCACACTGAGCCGGATTCGCTAGGGAGGGTGTATGGGTTATAGAGCATCCAACCAACGTTCCTGTCCGCCACATGCGCGATATTATCCCAGCTTTCAAGATCACACTAGTCACGCATGCTGGGCCTCGGCTCGGCTCGAATCGACGTATATTCTACACCGTCTATACCCAGCCGTGTTTCTCTCGTATCACGTCTCGTGCATATCTATGAGCTTGCACCCAGTTTACGAGCCAACAGCCTCGGGCTGCTTGTTCGCGTCGAAGCCGTACGTCTCCTTGAGCTTCTCGACGAGAGCAATGTACCTCTCCTGGGCCTGCTCGGGGGTGACGCCCTCGTCGACGAGCTTCTGCCAGGCGCCCTTCTTCGCCTTGCCCTGTACTCCGAAGCGGCGTTAGTATCGTTTTCCTCGCGCATTTGCGACGGGGGTCTCGGGGGTTGGACGGACCTTGAGGTCGAACATTCCGGGGGCGGGAGCCTTGCTGATGTCCTCGCCGTTGCCGACCTTGTAGAGGCCTGTGGTGGAATCACTGGTTAGAAGCTGTTCCTGGCTAGCCACGGGGGGGCAGAAGTCGGGGATGCGGGGGAGAGGATGGGGACGCACCGTAGAGCTCTAGGAGCTCATCGTTGGAGGGCTTGGCGGTAAGCTTCTTGGAGTCCTCCGCGGCCTTCTGGAACGCTGCGCTCATTTTGAATAGTGTTGGTTTTTATCGTTTCTTCGTAAGTTGTCAAGTTCTGGTAGAATTTGGCAGGAGAGTGGCTTTGGTGGAAGGAGAGGGATGGAAGGGGAAAGGAGGGGTCCTGGGCGGTGGGCTATGGCGGGGCCCTCTCGGCGGGGTACAAATACTCCCCTCTGCCCCCCCGGGTTCCTGTCACAGGGGGACGTGTCACTGACAATGATATCCGGACTTGTAAAAGAGGGGCGCAAACTCTGCTTTCTATTGGTTGGTTCCTGCAGTGATATGGCGGTCGAAAGCGGGTTCGGGCGGGCTTTCTACTGGACCGAGTGGCTTCGGGGGTTCTTGAACCGGTATTGTTGAGAGTTCGCGGGACCTCGGGGTGCGCATGGCGTCGGGATCGAGACCATGTGACGAGGGAGCGATGTACGGGTACCTCGTACTTCAAGGCCAGAGTGGGTCCGATATGCCAGTCTGGTACGGACGCACTCCGAAACGTCATGGACCTTGGATGCCGAGGGAGAAACTGCGAGGCCCTGCTTTCTCTCCGAGACCCGCTCAGCGTCTGAACGTTTGTACTGTCTTTCCCGTCCGGGTCGCACAGAGACGGGCATCTCGATACCGCTGTATATGTTCTGTAGCCCGGGAGCACTCCACCAGCCGACAACGGTTGCAGGCGTCAGTAAGGGGAATTACGTCAAACAGGGGAAGCTCGTTGAGCTCGAATCGTGAGCGCCCACCCTGTCGCTCACAGCCACGAGCATGATGTCAGCTTCAGAGTCATCCCACCCTCCCCGCTGCCCGTGTCCCGCAAATGGCGTGAGACAGTGAGATAGACTTCCCATCGTCGCCTGGTCGACCCTCTTACGTCTGGTCTCACCCCTCCGCGCCAAGGCACAGCCACGAATACCGCAGCCATGGCTTCCTGCATCTGCGCCCCCTTGCTCCCACAGACGAGACACAGGCCTCCCCCGGTGTAATGTGAGCTGTCTGCTCCTCCGGACCGGACCGGATGGAAACCGCCCGGGATGGGGAAGTGCCGGTGAGTCCGTCGAATGCAAATACGAGCTGCCACTCCAGGAAGGCGAGTCGCGTTTCCCCTGAGACCCGCGTCAACTCCTAAGCCGCGCCTTGCCAACGGCTTGACTGCTGGGACGAGGAGCGGTCACTGGAGAGGTGTCTTTTATCTCACGGGTTGCTATGGTGAGCGGGACAGGCTCGTCGCACGAGTACATGCGGTGCTCCGGCTTCCTAGATCGACGGTTTCAGACGCTGATGCCGTTGCGGAAGTCCCTCACGGTCCGGCGGCCTTATATAGACCCGCGGAGCCTCCTCTCCTGTGCCCGCTGTATCCGTTGTAGTTTCGTCTTCTGTCGATTCACGTCTTCATTCCCCTGTGGTATCTGTGAAACCGGCCTCTCGCATCTCCCTCTCGTGTTCGTCGCCGTTGATTTCGTATCTCGCTGGCTTGAGAGTCGACCTCTGCAAACATGGTAAAGACGGTCGTTGTTCTCGGCGCGTCATACGCAGGCCTCGCAGTCTCGCATCGCCTGTTGAAATACACGCGGCAAAAACAGCCCGACCTGCGGGTTGTCCTCGTCTCGAAGGTGAGCTCTTTGATCCCGAGCTTACACGAGCTCGTTCGTCTCCAAGTCCCGATGGCAAACTATGCCCCCATTAGAGAAATACTGCCGTCGGAGGTCCGACGGATGAATGTCTCTTCACAACATGTGTAGAATACGTCCCATGTCAAGACCGAGAGCCCCATGCACTAACACCGAGCCACTCACCCCAGAGCACCCACTTCTACTGGAACGTCGCCGCCATCCGCGCCGTCGTGCCAGGCCTCATTCCCGAAGACCAGATCTTCCACGCCATCGAGCCCGGCTTCGCAAAGTACCCAAAAGACTCCTTCGAACTCGTCCTCGCCTCGGCGACCAACCTCGACGCCGCCGCCAAGACAGCCACCGTCCAGTCCCCCGACGGCACCGAGCGCTCCCTAAAGTACGACTACCTCGTCCTCGCGACGGGCGCGCGCGCCGCGTCGGAGGGCGTTCCTTGGAAACCGCAGGAGACCCACGAGGCGACGGCTGACCTCCTGCGTCGGACGGCGGAGAGGGTGCGGGAGGCGAAGCACGTCGTCGTTGCTGGGGCGGGGCCAACGGGGTGCGAGACCTCTGCGGAGATTAAGCAGAACTTCAGGGACAAGGAGGTGGTGCTGCTCTCTGCGGACGCGGAGGTGCTCAACGGCGATGTGCTGGAAGGGAACATGGAGCACGAGATGTCCAAGATTGGGGTAGTGGTGAGGAAGGACTCGCGGGTCATGGGGACGAGGAGCATGGGAAATGGAAAGACGGAGGTTGCGCTTGCAGATGGGATCAAGATTGTTACGGATCTGTACCTCCCGGCCATGGGGCTCGTGGCTAACACCGAGTTTGTGGACAAGAGGCACCTCAACGAGAGGAACTACGCCGAGGTGGACGAGTTTTACCGCGTCAAGGACGCAGAGGATGTTTGGGCGTGCGGGGACGTCGTCTCGAAGCCTCGCGCAGGCTTCATGATTACCGACAAGCAGGCATGCCCCCCCTCCTCCCAATCCCCTTCCGTCCCACTTCACGCAACGGACGGAGACTAACACGCCGCCAGGCCGCCGGCGTCGCCAAGAACGTCGAGCTTGCGATGCAGCAGAAGCCTCAGGTCCCCGTCAAGCTGCTACCCCTGGACATCCTCTTCTGCGCCGCTGGCAGGGACCGCGGCGCGGGCAGGCTTGGCGGGTTCAAGGTGCCGTCCATAATGGCGTGGGCGGCCAAAGGGCGGACGCTAGGGCTTCCCTGGGCGCCGAAGTATGTTGATGGGAGTCAGTGGTAGAGGGTGAGGGGACGTATTGTGGGTGCTGGGCGCAACTATGTTAGAGCTATCGGTGAGGCTTGGCTCGCATGAATTGGTTGAGATGAGATTATGTTTCGATGTCCTAGTTCGCGGAATGGGTTTAATGACACTGACAACACCACTGCAATAGCCCCGTGACGAGGAGACTTACAAGAGGCATCGTTCCTCAGCCACCCGCTTGTATTACTAGTCCTACACCCTTAAACCTCCGCTATGAGGGACAAACATAGAAAGCACAGCTTAAACCAAAAAATGGAAAACCGGAAATATAAACCTCACCTGCTCGCCTTCTCATCCTCAATCTCTCTCCTCAACCCCTCCAGCACCTCCCGCCTCGAACTCAGATGCGCCTCCAGCCCCTCGACCTGCTCCCTCACAGTCGCCAAATCATCCGACACCCCCTTCAGGTTCGCCTCCCCGCTACCACCGCCCGCCTTCCCCTCCTCCAGGTCCCTGAGCTTCTTCCTCTTATAATCCAGCAGCTGCTCGAGCTCCCTCTTCACCAGCGCAGGCTTCGAGTCCCTCTTCCCGCCCTTCCGCCTCTCCACACCCTCCTCCACCTTCTTGATCTTGTCCTCAAGGTCCTGAAGCTGCTTCTTCAGCCGCACCTCCTCCCAATCGTCCGTCTTGGCCGTCGAGAAGTCGGTGCCCTGCGCCTTGAAGCCCGAGCGGCCCAGCCGCGTGAGGTACTGCTCGCCGAACTTGGCCTTGCGGCCCGTGGATGTCGTGTCGTCCGCCTTGGTGGCCCAGCGCGAGGTGCGCTGGTTCTCGACCTGGTAGTCGATGTTGTTGCGCTCGAAGGAGGCGCGGAGCGACGCGGGGACGCTGCGCGGCATGCGGTACCCTTCGTGGCGGTTGTTGAGCATGTGGAGGAAGGCGAGGGCAGCGTCTTTGTTGATGGACGGTTGCGCCGAGGGGTTGACGAGGTTCCACGCCGAGCGGATGTCGGTGTCGGGGACGTCGAGGGAGGAGTAGAGGTCTTCGAGGGAATTGACTGTCTCCTTCGTCAGTGGCCGGGGCACGGGGAGGTGGTGAGGGGGTTTGGAAACGTACAGGCTATCTCGCCTCGCATGTCTCGGTTCTCTTGGTAGATCTGCTCGTACTTGGACTTATCCGCGGGGTTCATGTACCAGTCGAAGCCGTCCTTGAGGCCCGGGTCGTCGAGGTCGTCCTCG
This sequence comes from Scopulariopsis brevicaulis, assembly GCA_017657125.1. Taxonomy (NCBI): domain Eukaryota; kingdom Fungi; phylum Ascomycota; class Sordariomycetes; order Microascales; family Microascaceae; genus Scopulariopsis; species Scopulariopsis brevicaulis. Next base: position 18,967 of record JAGFNX010000429.1, read on the forward strand.
ACCTGCTCGAACTGCACTTGCTTCCCGGTAATCGCCTTCGTAGCTTGTACGAGATGGGCCTTGGACTCGGGCACCATCCAGTCCGGGAGTGTCGACGGCACATCTGCGTATTCCTACCATCCCACCGCAGTGTTAGCTAACTGCCAACCGCCGTCGGTCGCCGCGGCCTAACATACCCCGTTCAGAACGTCAAAGATGAGCCTCATCGCCACGCAGAACTCCTCAAAGTCGAGGTTCCCGTCATTGTCCACGTCCGCCAGGTCCCATATCTTCTCGAGCTGGTCATCCCGGAGGCCGCTGTTCTTCAGGACGGGTGCCGCCTGCTCGCCGGTGAGGTACTTCCCGCCGCCTGTCCTGGTGGCGAAGATGTTCCAGTAGGTCTCGATCTCTTGCTGCTCGATCTTGGGAGGCATGATGGTGGAGCGTCGATGGGCGGCGGCCGGGGTTTGAGCGTTGGGATGGGGGGCAGCGGCGCTCGGGGGGCTCGGGGGCTCGGAGGGGCGAGTTTCTCGAGGGCGGATACTTGACGGTCCTACTGCGCGTGCGGGTCTCTTCTATGCTACGCGACTGTGTATATTCGGCTCGGGATGGTTGATGTGGCTCAGTCGGGGGTGACGTCTCCTGGGAAGCTAATGCCTCGTATCGCCAATCGCCGGGTAAACCCCGGCATTCTCCCGCGACGACCTCGCACCTCATCTCGTCCCTGCGATAAGTCCTTCTTCAACTTGTCCATAATTAGTCCCAGATCTACTCGAAACTTGATTTATATTAGGCCGACAAATAGCGTGAATTCAAACCCGCTTGCTGATATCGAAACTGGGATCTAAATTACTATCGAAGCGATTGTACAACTCTGCGCTCGCTTGAGCTCTTGACACAGCGTCGTCGAAACGCGGGGCACCAACTAGCTTGACAAACCCCACCAAAAGCTTGTCCCGACATCCGCATCCTCAGCACCCCAGAGCCCCAAGCCTAGCGTAACTTCCTAGAAAACGAACCATTATTGTCGCCAAACACTGCTTTTCCTCCGTATTTTCGACCCGTTCCGACACCTTCCGCTCGAGCATCGTCAGCCATGTCCGAAGACGAACCGCAGTCCCTCAGGTCGCTCTTTGAGCAGGCCGAGGAGAAGCAAGCCGCCCTGGCAAACTCATACGACACCACCTCCCCCCAGTACCGCGAGAACTTATCCGCCGCGATAAAGGCGTACGACGAATGCCGGCGCCTAGCCGGCGAGCTCTCCATTTTCAGCCCCAACGAATCCCTCGACGACATCGCGACCAGCTCCCTCCCCTACCTCCTCATCAACTTCCACCTCGCCGAACTCCGCCAAAAGACGCCGGCATACACCCCGAGCGAACGCACAGAGGTCATCAGGCAGACGAGAAACACCTACGAGGCCTTCTTGGGGCTGCTGGACAGATACGAGCTTCTCAAGGGCGAATACGCGAAGCTCTTCGAGATGTACAACGATGATCCTACCCACTTCACCACCGTCTCTGGCGCAGACGCCGCGGCGAAAAGGAACGCCAAGATTACGAATTCCAAGGCGGAGAAGGCGCTAAAGGACAAGCTCGCGACGCTGAAGAGGAACCCGAGGTATCTTGAGCAAGGCGACGAGGAGTTAGTGCGCGAGGTGCACCTGGCGCACGTCCATTTCTGCACGCACATGGCTTTCCAGGAGCTTGAGAGCTCAAACAGAGAGCTAGAGGTTTTGTCGCAGGCTCCGCCCGCGCCCCCGGCGCACGCCCCTAATCCGGAGGACTCCCGGCACAGGGCTGCAGACAAGGCGGATGGATACTCGGAGAGGCTTGACGCACCCCTGGGTTCTCAACTAGGGCGGGGCGGCCCGCTTCTCGCGAAGGACGGAAAGCCCCTTCAGCCGTTTACCATCGTGGGTGGGAGGCAGGATCTCAGGAAGGGCGTGTTCCGGCCGGGGCACAACCTACCGACGATGAGTATCGACGAATACCTGGAGCAGGAGAGGCAGATGGGGAACATCATCGAGGGGGGTGGGGAGGCGAGTTTCCACAGGCCCGAACCGAATGAGGATGACATTGAGAAGGCAGATGAGGAGATGTACAAGGCGAGGGAGTGGGATGAGTATGTCGAAGCGAATCCCAGGGGCTCGGGGAACACCTTGAACCGGGGATAATGGGGGAGTGTGTAACCTCTGTCTGCGCTTAGACATCCATGGGTGTAAGTGGCACTCATCTTGACTCTTTAATGAAACTCATGAGGTCACACAGACTCTTTGGGCCAAGTGAATCCATGACTGCTGTTTCAAAGGGCGTCTCTTATTCAGCGAAGTACATCCACGGAGGGCTGTGCAGGAAGAGAGCCGTACCACCTGATGTACATGGGAAGGAGCGGTCCATCCTATTGACTGCCATCGAGAAGGTGCGATGTGACTGTTGGGGCTGCTAGGTCGCGACTTCCTCATTAAGATGCTGTGGAAGTCACTCATTCCCTTGAATGACATGGCACTTTGTATCCCACCTTCTGCCTGGGGGTGGGCCATCCACTTCTGCTCTCGCTAAATCCCAAGCTGAATATTCCCCCCCAAACCACTTACGTAGTTCCCCGTCCCGTATGCTCTACACAGTCGATACCATCTCGCTCCCTCCAACAATCTCGCATCTCTCGCGTCTTCTCAGCAGCAGGACTGCTCTTCTCGCTACCTGTGCTCCAAGTCCCTCCAGGAGACTGGGACTCCAGGCTGCCTCTATCACGCACTCCTCATTTCAGTCCCGCTTATTGCCCAGGCTCGCCACGGCGAATCATCACCACGGCACAACGCGCGGCCTCCAGCATCGTGGCTTTTCCCCCCTGGTGGAGCAAGGCGCCCTGTTAACCATCGAAGCTACAACCCCCCGGTTTTACATATTACGCGACCGCGGCCTTTTCCTGGCACACTGCTTCTCTCAGCAGCCGTTCCAAGCATAACGCCCCTTGAGGCCCCAACTGTATTCAGCCAGTCGCTCGTTCAGCCCCTGAGCCTTCGAGTTCCAAGGTAAGTGTTCAATGCACTTGGCGCACCATGAGGTAGACCCGAACGTTTGTCCACAAAGATCTCTGGCCATCCCCTCTTGCGCTCCACGCGTCTCGAAGCTCTCAACCCCCTTTCCAGGCTGCTACCATTAAGCATTCACCGGTCCCCACCCCCCGTGTACCATCAACCCAACCAGTATTGTTAACAATGCAGGCTTCCTCATATAAATGGGACGATGTATTATTCAACTCGCCTAGCTGCCCCGGGGCTATTCACTGAGTACGAGGACACTTCATTGAGTGAAATTGCCGCATTGAAGTTGGAAACCGTGTGTTGTTCAGACAGCCATAGCCTCCTGTCTACAAAAAAGCTGTGGGTGCCCCAAGGTATCTCAACTCTCTCCTTGATCTAGGCATCCGGGCACCACTGCCCCATTCCCAGCCAACGACTGGACCTGACAAGTGTTTTGACCCGCATTTGCATTGTTGCTTGCGCGTGCACCCTCGATCCGAGGCTTCATTTTCTGGCGCTCTGAGTATCTGAAAACAACCCGTCACTAACTGCATGGTTCGTTCTTAGACAGGCAGCTCTGACGACAGCGCGGACCAAAACAAACATGGGTAAAGTGGCCCCGAGAAGACTCTTCTGTTAGTATCTGCTAACATCAGTTCCCTCAGGGTCTGACAACGGAGCCAACGGACTCGGGCGTTTTGGATCGATCGAGGGATGGTTGAATGGTATGACTTCCACGCCCCTCCCCGCATTCCCAGGTCGAATCAACTCGAGGGAGACGATGGGAAAAGGCCGTGCTGGACTGGAGACCACCCACAGCCTCTCCTTTCTTCGGAGAGTGGACTTCCCCAGTTCTCGTGGCTAACGACTTCTTAGACAATCCCTTTGACTTCGAAAGCGACAGATTCTTCAGCGGAGGGGAGATTCAACAGACGGGTGCCTTCCAGGCCACCCTCCACGCCGATCAAGCACAGCACAAGGCGCTACGGCATCTGCGGGATCTGAACTCTGGAGATGTCCTCGAGCCGACCGGATTCGATTCTTCTGGAACACATACTCTCCATGAGTCAATTGGAGACAGCAGGGACGGAATGGCGAGCTCCACTTACATGACGAATCCCTTGGCTCAGACGACGGTTTCTCATGGGACGTTCCTCACTGGCGAATCCGGGCATCATGGCGCCTTTGCCCATCCGCGGCTTGCGCCAATAACTCCGAATCTGACCCCCGCTGCGTTTGGAAACGATGCCGGTCCCATCAGCGGTCATTTCACATCGGTTGGCCCCCCAGGGGGCCCGTACGGTTTTGTCGGCATAACTCCAACGGCTACGATGGAACCAGATAACAGCGGGTTTCGAATGGATGGCATGGTGCCTCCTAGGGCACAGCATGCACCTGGTGTTATGTCTACCACGGCCATACGCGCTTTCACCCCAGCGGAGGAGACCTCTGAAAGGCGTTACCCCGTGACGGCTCCGTCCCGACATTGCCCGCAGAGCCAGCAGAGTCGCGGTATTCCAGTAGTGCCGCTGATGGACAGAGAGACCAGTCCCTACAACGCACCGACTACGCTTCCCGGGGACAAGAAACATGTGCACTCGCCGCCCTCCATACTTCTGGATCACGGCTACTTTCCCAAGACACCCCGTCATCTCCTCAAGACCTGCAAAGACATACTCGAGCGCCCCCTTACGGACCCCAACCTCGGTCCCGCACAACGGACCAAACCCGGCGCCGCCAAGCGCAAGCTCCTAGTCATCCCAGAAGACGCGAGCGGAGAGACCCGTGCGCGTCTGGAAGCTACGAATAGGCAGGTAGAAAACTTGAACCGGGCCCGCACCCGTGAGTCCAACCGGGCGTCGGCGGAGCGCAAGCGCCGTCGAGAGCGCCTGCACCAGGATCAGTCGAGCAGGATGATTGTTGAGCTGGAGCCCGAGCGGAACTTTTGGATGGCCGTCGCCGTCGCTCACGGCGCGGAGGCGGATCTCTAGGAGAAGATTCCCTCCGAGCTGAAGAGGAGGGTCATGGTTGGCGTCGAAGAGACCGCTCCGATCGTCGGGCAGCACAGGAGCGGCGAGCGGGGCCAGGGGAGCGGGGAGGCAAGGGGTACGAAGAAGAGGAAGAGGGGTGATGTGAAGGAGGAGCATGAGGGTGAGGACGAGGATGATCAGTAGACTTTGGGGGTGTTTCCGTTTCCTCTCTACTCTTTTAGTTCCGTCTAGTTTTCCTTTTCGACTTCTGGGTGGTGTATTGGGGCGGTTAATCTGTTTTCCATCTCGATCTCTCGGGGGTAATGGGGCGGCTCGTCTGATTCTTCGTTTCGATCGGTGGTGCAATCTGGAGGAAGGGGACGGCGTCTGGCGAAGCTGAGGGTTGACACGATCTCTGGTGTGGTTCCGTTTTCGTTTTTTTTTTTTTTCAGCCTTTCTCTCCTACATACTCTCTCGTATACTACGCCGCGGACAAGGGAGTCTGGTGAATCAGACGGCGGACCGTGTTCTACTACTTTTATCGTTTCTGGTTTCAGGGTCTATCTCATCGTCGACACAATCTTGAAAAGACAAAAACAGAAAGTTGGAGAGAACTACGCGGTCGATAGATGGATACCCGATAATGATAAACTCATCTCACAATGCCACCTCCCTTCTGCGCGTGCCGTGAAGTCTTCGCCAACATGGACATGGCCATGAGCTCAACGTGACATCCTACGTATGGTCAAGATTAAGACGGAACATGTCTATTCTCTTTATTTTTTTAAAGACCTCTATGCCCATCCCATCATATTAACTGAATAACTCGGAACCCCAACTGGAACCACAGCTGCAAAAAAACAAAAAACACCCCACGTTTTCATTTCAACGATTAAAACAAAAGTCCTAAAAGAAAAAGATCAAGAGATCAAGAGACCCCAGAGATCCAACATGACTCGTACATTAGAACGAGGCAACGGCGACGGCCATGGCCTGCGAGTCCGAGTGCGAGATGGAGACCGTCACGTCCGAGACGCCGGCCCTCTTGGCAGCGGCAGCAGCGTCACCGTGGAGCTATTGTCACAGTTAGCATCGATGTCTCTACTTTCAGATGATCTAAATAAGAGAGGAAGGGGAGCTTACCTTGACAGTGGGAGCGCCCTCCTCGCTCCTCACAATCTCAATATCCCTCAACGGCGCGCCGGCCCCCTGGCTCGAGACGCCAAGAGACTTGAACACAGCCTCTTTGGCGCTCCACCGCCCCGCAAACGAGCTCTGCGGGCTGGGGCTCGACTTGCAGTACGCAATCTCGGCCTCGGTAAAGTTGCGCTCGACAAACGTCTCGTTGTCGACGTTGAGCGCCGAGATGTCCTCGACGTCGACGCCAATCTTGCTCTTGTCGCCAACGACCTTGCTCGCCAGCGCCTCCATCATCGTCTCCGTGGTGCGCACGGCGTCCGCGTTCGCGGGCTTCACGGCGCGCTTCGCAAAGTCGGCGGGGAAAGTCAGCTCCGACGACTTCTTGTCCTCGGCGACGCGGGCGTCGGGGTTGAGTAGCACGTTGCTGAGCTGCTCGTCCGTGTACGGCGCGTGAGTCTTGGCCTGGAACAGGTTGTTGTGGACGAGCCCCTTGTGGAAGTAGCTGTAGGCCTTCTTCTGGCGCGCCGCCACCTTGGCAGTGTACTTGGCGTACGTCGCCTCGTCGAGCGTCGCGAACAGGTACTTGGGGTGCACACCGATGGCCTGCGCGCCCTTCTGCCCGAAGCCGAACGAGGTGACTGAGAAGGCCTTGATGCCGTCCGTCTGGATGCTGCGGCTGGGGTACACGATCATGTCGAAGTCCTCCATGATGGGGTCGACGTTGTCGGCGTTGCGGTTGCCCGGCACGAGACCCGTGTTGAGGACCTGGAGGCACCCGTTCATCATCCAGGCGCCGGCGGCACCCTTGGGGTGGCCGGTGAGGTACTTCTGGAAGATGCCCATGACGGCGTTGCCCTCGGTGCGGCCGAGGTGGCGCAGCTGCTGGCAGATGACGGAAGACTCATTCTTGTCGTTGGCCTTGGTGGACGTGCCGTGGAACGACGCGACCTGGAGGTCGTCGACGGTAAGACCCCAGGTGGCGAGGGCTCCGCGGAGGGGCGCGATGGAAGGATCGTTCTTCCAGAAGTTGTTGCCCAGGCTCCGGAGCATGTCCTTCTCCTGCCTGGTCGCCTCCTTCTCGACGTGCGTCGTGCGGTCCTGGAGGTAGGCCTGCGGGTCGAACTCGCCGCCCTGGGCCTTCATGGCCTCGACCTCGTCGTACAGGAACTCGAGCTCAGACTCCCTCCACTGCTTGATCTGCCTCCTGCGGTGGTTCATCTGGCGGCGGCGGTAGTCGATGTCAAGCAGCGGCGAGGGGAACTTGCCGGCGTGCTCCTTGGCGCTCGTGAGGACACCCTGGCCGGGCGCGGGCACGGAGCGGCCAATCTTGTCCGAGGCCGTCGTGGTCATGGCCAGAATACCGTAGATGGGGACGCCCATGTCGAGCGCGAGCTGCGCCGTCATGATGATCTGGAGACCGCTGCCCTGCGACTCCATGAACCCGTTGCGCGTGGTGGTGGTGGGGCGAGACATCTCCTTGGGCGTGCGCCCGTGAGCGAACTCGTCCACCGCGTTGCTAGTCGCCTTCATGTTTGCGAATTCGTACGATCCCTCCTCGCCGAAATCATCGAAACCTCCGACGAAGCACACGCGCGCCTTACCCTCCATAATCGTCTCGTAACCAATGTCAACCGACTCTACAGCCGTCGCGCAAGCACCCACGGGAGTCTTGATCGGGCCGGAAGAAGACAGGAGCAACATGTTGACCCACGCACTCATAGTGTTGATGAAGGACTCCTGGAGAATGTCGTTCTGGAGAGGCTTGTCCAGGTAACGGTCACGGTGCATGCCACGGAGAGCAGCGGCACCACCCATACCAGAGCCAACACAGTTGCCCACCTCGGAAACGTGGACGTACTTGTAGAACTCGTACGGGTCAGTGATACCCGAGGATAGGAGGGCCTCGGCCGTCGAGACGAGGACGAAGAGCGCCACAGGGTCGACCTGGGAGATGATGTCGTCGGGGATACCGTAGCGCTTGGCATCCCAGCCAGTGGGAATCTGGCCGGCGACGAGGCGGTCGAAGCGGAGGGCCTTGGGGATCCAGAGGCCGGCGCCCTTCTTCAAGCGGACAGAGTACTCGCCCGACTCGGGGATCTCGAAGATCTCGACCTTGTCGCCGTGCTCGCGGCTGAACTCCATGGCAGTCTCCTTCGAGGTCTCGAATGACTCAAGGTCCTGCTCGATGACAACCTCGTGGAGAAGCTGCTTCTTGTTGGGGTCGTAACCATCGAACAGCTCGGGCTCGATCAGGCGGATACCAGAGTGCTCGAGGATGTACTTCTCGTACTTGGCCTTGACGTCCTTCTCATCCACGGGCGCGCCAGTCTTGGCATCGACCCAGCCGGAGTAAGGACGGCGGTTGATGGGCCCATTGTGGTGCTTGATGAGGCCCATGATCCAGGCCATCTCGACACATCCCTCGAGAGAGAACTCGCCGTAAGCCTCCATCTCCCACCGAGTCCGGGAGTTACCCCAGGGGCTGACCTCGGCAAAGCCAGTGACGACGACGACCTTGTCAAGGTCGACCATGCCCTTGAGCTTCTCATTGTGGGGAGCAATCTCCTTCTCCCAGTCGAGAGGAGCGGGGAAGTCGAACTTCATGTTGGCACGGGGCTCGATCGTCTTCTTCTGGTAAAGGGCCTCAGAGTCCGCGCCGTTGACAATGGTGTTCTCGATGGCGGTCTCCTTGCTGACGGCCTTACGGATCTCGCTCGTCTCCATGATGTCCTTGCGGAGCTTGGTCATGGTCTCGTTCAAGTTGGGGATGAACTGGAAGCCACCGTTCAGATCAGCGAAGACGGGCTCAGACTGGCAGAGGTCCACAACGGTAGGAGCCATAAGGCCCAGGATGTTGAAAGCCATCTCCTGCTGGGAGAAGGTGCGGACGCCAAAGGCCTCGATACCCTCGGCGATAATGTTGTTACCCGACATGAGGCCGGTACCGCGGGTCCAGCCGATGACGGCACCGCAGATGGTGAGGTAGTTGGCCCAGTCCTCGGCGCCCCAACGGTTGAAGAGAGTCTCAAGAGCGAGCTTGGACTCGCCGTAGAGACCATCGTTGCCGAAGGTACCGTGGTTGGGCGACAGGGGAAGGACGACCTGGGCGGGGCGGGTCTCAAAGCCACGCTCGGACTTCTGCGCCTTGACGCAGCCAAGAAGGCGGAGGAGGTTGGTCAACATGATGCGGTGCGCAAGCTCGGACCTCGAGTCAATGCCATCAATCTGGCGACCGTTCTCCGAGATGGCGGCGAAGGGAATGATGTAGTCGAGATCCCAGCCGAGGCCGTTCTTGGGGTCGTACACGTAGTCGACAAGAGCCTCAACGTCCTGCTTGCTTCCCTGGTTGAACGGAACGACAACCAGCTGCGAGCCACGAGAGCCGTACTTGGTGTAGAGAGACTGGTAGTATTCAGTCACCTCGCGAGAGTAGCGGCTGGTGGTCACAACAACCTTGGCACCACCGCTGATGAGGCCAGTGAGGACCTCGGCGCCGATGGAGCCGGCACCCGCACCAGTCATGAGAGCGTACTTGCCCTCGAAGGTCATGCCATCACGAGCGGCCTTCTCGATGCAGTTGAGGTACAGGTTGGTGAGCTTCTTGCTGTAGTCCCAGCCGTGGAGACTCTTGCGCTTGAGGTGGAGGAAGGGGATGGTCTCCACCTTGCCCTTGCTCGGGCTCGTGCCCTTGAGGCCGGGCTTCTTGCTCGGCGCACCATTCTCCTTGGGAAGGATCTGGCTCTCGTTCATGGCGAGAGACCGGCAGACGTCCCGGTACAAGCTCCTGATCTCAAGCTGAGAGCTGGTCAGAGTAGCCTTGTGCTGCGACTTGATGAGCTTGTACATGCGCTGCAGATCGCTCTGCACCTTGGTTCGGTTCCCATATTCGGAGATCTTGCCGCCCTCACTCATCTGCTGCACGTAGTGCTCGAACTTCCGGCAGCTGGGACGGGGCGCCTCTTCGTAGTCGAGGTTACCCTTGGCGTCAATGGTGGTCCGGGGGCCGGTGGGAACGGTAACATCCTTGTAAACCGGCGCCACCTCCAAGACGTCCTTGCAGTTCTCGATCAGCTGCTGACCAAGCTCCTTGGCCAGGCGATAGGTCTCCCCACGATCCGCCGGGCAGTTGTCGATGTGGTACTGCATGAAGTCGAGCAGCTTGGGGTTGGAGCGGTTCATGATGCGGATGCACTGGCTGACGATATCGCGATCAACAACCTGGAGGCGGCCGAAGATGATATCGAAGTACATGCTGAGGGCATCCTGGCGGGCCCAGTTCCAAGACGAGTCGTACACACGTGCCTTGAGGGAGCTGAAGACGGGCTCGATGCCGGAGGCGTAGAAGTCGCCGTGCTCGGTGGTCCAGAGATCCAGCTGGGCCTGGAGGACCTTCTCCGTCTGCTGTGAGTTGATGTGGGCCTTGTCGCCGGCCCGAAGGTCCATCTTGAGGTATCTCGCGAAGAGCTCGAGCTGTTGCCTGAACAGGGCGCGCTGGTCCTTGGTCAAAGCATCGATCGCAGCAGGGTCCATCATCATGCCCTGGCCAGCGCCCGCCGCGGGACCATCCGCCGAAGGGCTCGAGAGGGTGATGCCGGCGTTGGTGGCGTACTTCTGCGCCACGCCGTCGAGGTATCCCTTGGCGTCGGCCTCGGAGCCTAGACGGCTCGGGGGCTCCATCGTGAGAGCCATGAGCAGGGCGCCGTCCTGGCGACCGGGGCCAAGACCCCACCTCGTCTCGAGGTACTTGCGAGCGGCCGTGATGTTGAAGCCGCCAGGCATCTTGGAGGAGATGAGACGCGCAATAAGGGCTTGGGACTGCTTGCCGATCTGGCCGTCGAAGGTGGCCTGTACCGCCGCACCCAACTCATCGAGGGGAATGTCTTCGGGCTTCTCTGGCGTGGAGCCGAACTCCTTGCCCAGGTCACCGAGGATTTCGTTTTGTAGCGTCGATTTTCCTAAAGGGAGTCAGTAAAGTTATCACCTAGATATGGACGGGATCGGCCTACCTCCAACAAGGTCCTTGATGGCCTTGTTGAGGGGCACTTCCAGCAGCGGCTTCTTGAGCTTCTGCGCGATCAGTGCCCTCACAATCTCAATGGCCTGGACAGGCGCATCCGGAACTTGCGCGGCAGGGCCGGCCGAGGGCGCCGGCGCGGCAGGAGCAGCAGCAGCCGCGGGGGCAGCGGCGCCGGCGGCAGGAGCAGCCTGGGCACTCGAGGACCCAGCAGTGGGCTCCGCCTCGGCCTCCTCTTCAATCGGGTCGACGTCGTAGTAGATCTCCTTCGCATCCTTGTTGTAGCATAGGATCTGTCGCTGCACGGACTTGGCGGCATCGTACGCCTCGTACTTGGAGGCCAGGGTACGCTTCGCCATTACACCGAGAGTCTCGGCGGGGCCGACCTCTACGATGCGCTCGGCGGTCTTCTCTGCGAGGAAAACATCTTGCGTCTCAATCCACCTGACGGGCGAGGCGAACTGGTAGGCAAGAAGCTCGATCAGGAGGGTATGGGCGAGCTCTTGTTCGACTTCGGGACGCATTTTGGCGGTGGGGGGTGATTTTCCAAAAATGCGGTGCTTGAGGCAGGAGGTGTCGGGTCCTGCGCGGATTCACGCGGTCGAGGCTGCTGTTATCTTGCCGTCGTCCTGGGCGTGGTCGCGGAGGGTAGGAAAAGTTGGAGGGGTTGAAGGTGCCGACGGGAAGGAGCTTTGGGGAAAGGGGTATGCGTAATGGCACAAACAATTAAGAAGGGGTATTACTGAAAGGGAAGGAAGAACGGTGGCGAGATAGAGTTCGGGCAACAAGGTCGACTGAAGGATTTCGAAAATAGAAATCCAGCCCAATAACTCAGTCTGGGTAGATTTTGAGCTTCACCGCACGGGACTGTTGTTGAACTGAAAGGATCATTGAAGAAAAAAGTCTAGACTACCGGCTGGTGCACGGATCCGGCGCGGCGCGCCAGCTGTTCTCAACCATCCTTGGCCGCTAGCTCGGATTGAGACTAGTCAACGTGTTGTGGGGCAGATCCCCACCACAAACCATTTCATTGGGGTCGCCATCAACATTTTTGAGCATGGGATACCTCCCCAAACCGTACCCACCCCACCAACGTCCCCAAGACATCGTCCCCGGTAGATGCGGAGAGACGGGCGCCAACAGATCATATCGGGGAATCTCAACCTATGGCCATCCTCTCTTGCGTTTATCGATCGGTTTCCGGCCTTCCGCCGCCCTATGCCCGAGGGGCGCGTGCCATCCTGGTACCTGTTCGAGGAACCGTTCTGGTCAAAGGTACGGAGTTTCGGGGTAGTGGCGGGGTCTCGTACGTAGTGCCCGAAATATACCTTACCCCTGGATGCCATAGTCGTACCCGCTACCCGCTGCCGCCTTGGACACACCCCAACCCATTCGCCCGAACGCTCCGGCACACCCCGCCCTGCATGAGTGGGCAGAAAGCTTCGCCGCCTTCCGAAGTTTTAACTCGGGGACGCCGTCCCAACGCTCCAGTATTGCCATTCGCGAGCCTACTATCGAGGCATTTTGGAGACCTGTCCCACTTCTGGGAGAGGATATATACTATTACTCTTCAATATTCGAATCTTGGGAGTCTGCTGACGCTGGAGCACCTGGATGCGCCATGGGTAAGATTTCGTTAAGACTTGGACCGTTCGCTGAACCACCGTTGGCTTCACCGAAAGGGGAAGGCGGTGCTTCAGCTGGTGGGGTGGGCGATGGCGAGATATACGAGGTACTCGGGAGTAACGCGACCTCTGGAGTAGTCGAAATGGGAACCTGACGATAAAGTACCCGCGATCCTACCCTGGATATACCGCCTGCCACGCTACAGCTCGGCATGAGCCGGTGACACCCCGTCCGCTGCACTTGAGGAACATGGCACGCCGGCAGGCTAGGATGGCAGCACAAGGCGGTGGAAGACGCTTTTATGCGCGCGGCCTTCGAAGACGATCGACTCGGACGGCTTGATGTGGGGTAAAAGCGGGCGACCGTAGGCAATGAACTCGGGTAGATAGTGCAACGCGTGAAGGAGAAATTTAGGGGCCCAACAAAGCGGGCTTGGAGGGTGGGAGGCTGCTGCCTGCAGGTACTCGGTACAAGCGTGAGCGCCCCTGACTTGTCGAGGTCGAGGTGCCACATGGAACCGTCCTGGCTGCCGGAGGTGTGGGACTTTGACTCCCCAACGAAAATTTTGGCGAGAGGACGGCTCAACTTGGGTACGTCACTGGCCAATAGGCGGCGACCAATTCGGAGAAAGCTCTCAGCAGGGTGCAACAAGGTTGGTCGACCCCAAAATTCACTTTCGAAAAAAGAAGGGGAGTCTGGGCCGCCAAAGAAAGTCTCCTCCATCCCTCCGCTCGCGCCTCGCATCGACATTGCAGACTTGGAGAGGCGATCCATTTTATTAATTCGTCGGCTTTTTTTGGTCGACCTTTTTTGTCACTTCTTTTGTACTCCTTCACTGCCCATCTCCTTGACCCGCAACCACGCTTCACGACTCTCCCCCTTCACCACCTCTCCCGAACAGCCCGCCAATATCTGCTGTCCGGCCTAATACTCCCCGCCACACCGACAGTCCGCACATTCTTTCCTTCTTGATTAACGCCGAGTGAAATCAAGACCACGGATAGGTGAGCGCAGACAGACATCGCCTCCACGCGCAGCTAGCTCACATACTGCTAGAATTCTCAAGATACCCCTTCTTTCCTCCCGCAAATATGACCGCTGCTCTTAACGGCGCGCAGACGGGCGTCTCCACGCCGCGATCGAACGCCTCCCTCCGACCTCTCACCCTTTCTCACGGCACGCTCGAAACTTCCTTCCTCGTCCCGACCAGCCTCCACTTCCATGCTTCTCAGTCCAAGGAGCGCTTCAGTGCGACACTACCAACCCCCACTGACGAGCTAGCTCAGGATGAGGAGCCCTCGTCAGTGACCGAGCTCGTGGCGAGGTGGATGGGCTTCATCGCCCAGGAGGTGGAGGCCGGTGAAGACGATGCCCAGGGTTCATACGAGGAGGTGCTGAAACTCGTCCTTAACGAGTTCGAGAGGGCCTTCCTCCAGGGCAACGAGGTCCACCCTCTCGCGGCCGGTCTTCCCGGCATCGACTCGAAGAAGCTGGAGGTCATCCGCTGCTACTACGCGGCCAGGTCCGCCGCGAACCGCCCCATCAAGCCTCACCAGTCGGCGCTGTTCCGCGCCGCTGACGACAACTCCGCCCAGATCTACACCATCTTTGGCGGCCAGGGCAACATCGAGGAGTATTTCGAGGAGCTGAGGGAGGTCCACACCGTCTACCCCGCCTTCGTCACCGAGCTCATCGCCACCGCCGGTGACCTTTTGCAATCGCTCTCCCGGCATCCCGACGCCGAGAAGCTGTACTCCAAGGGTCTTGACGTCCTCGACTGGCTACAGAACCCCGAAGCCACGCCTGATGTGGACTACCTCATCGCCGCGCCCGTGAGCTTCCCGCTCATCGGACTGTTGCAGCTTGCGCACTACGAGGTGACCTGCAAGGCTCTCGGCGTCCACCCCGGTGTTCTGCGTGACAGGATCCAGGGTACGACTGGTCACTCTCAGGGTGTCGTGGTCGCCGCGGCCACGGCTGCCGCCGGGTCTTGGGACGAGTGGCGTCAGGTTGTGGTCAGCGCCCTCACGATCCTCTTCTGGATCGGTGCGCGTAGCCAGCAGACCTTCCCCAGGACATCCATCACCCCCTCCATGCTTCGCGACTCGGTCGACAACGGCGAGGGTGCCCCTACTCCCATGCTCAGCATCAGGGACCTATCCCAGCCCGAGGTCCAGAAGCACATCGATGCGACGAACCACTACCTCCCCGCCGACCGCCACATCGGCGTCTCCCTCGTCAACAGCCCGAGGAACATGGTCGTTACCGGCCCGCCCATGTCCCTCTACGGCCTTAACGTGCGGCTACGGAAGGTGAAGGCGCCCACGGGGCTTGACCAGAACCGTATCCCCCACGGCCAGCGCAAGGTGCGATTCGCCAACCGCTTCTTGCCCATCACGGCCCCCTTCCACAGCCAGTACCTGTCCGCCGCTACGGATCTGCTCGATAAGGATCTGGCCAATGTCAAGATCGATGCGTCGTCTCTGGATATCTCTCTCTACGACACGCACACTGGCAAGGATATCCGTGATGAGGTCCAGGGCGACATTGTCCCCACGCTGATCAGGCTTATCACTCGGGACCCCGTCGCCTGGGAGAAGGCCACCACCTTCCCCGAGGCCACCCACGTCCTGGACTTCGGACCTGGCGGTATTTCGGGTATCGGTATCCTGACGAGCCGCAACAAGGAGGGCTCTGGTGTGCGCGTTATCGTGGCTGGCTCCGTTCACGGCACCATCCCGGAGGTCGGGTACAAGGAGGAGCTCTTCGATCGGGACGAGAAGAATGCGGTCAAGTATTCCATCAACTGGGCCAAGGAGTTTGGGCCTAAGCTTGTGAAGACTTCGGATGGGCGCACTTACCTCGACACCCGCCTGAGCCGTCTTATTGGCCTTCCGCCTATCGTTGTTGCCGGCATGACTCCTACGACCATCAGCCCCGATTTCATGGCTGCCACCATGAATGCCGGCTACACCATCGAGCTTTCTGGCGGTGGTTACTTCGACCCCCGGATGATGGAGGCCGCCATCCGTAAGATCGAAGGCTCCATCCCGCCTGGTCGCGGGATCAACATCAACCTGATCTACGTCAACCCCGCCGCGATGTCGTGGCAGATTCCCCTCCTCGCGCGTCTTCGCGCCGAGGGTGTTCCTATCGGAGGCCTGACCATCGGTGCTGGTGTGCCTTCCATCGAGGTCGCGAACGAGTACATCGAGACCCTCGGCATCAAGCACATCGCCTTCAAGCCGGGTTCCATGGATGCCATCCAGTCCGTCATCAACATCGCCAACGCCAACCCGACCTTCCCTGTCATTCTCCAGTGGACTGGTGGGCGCGCTGGTGGCCACCACTCTTTCGAGGACTTCCATCAGCCTATTCTCCAGATGTATGCTCGCATCCGTCGCGCGGAGAACATGATCCTTGTTGCTGGTTCCGGCTTCGGCGGTGCCGAGGACACGTACCCTTACATCACCGGTGAATGGTCCAAGAAGTTCGGCTACCACGCGATGCCCTTCGACGGCTGCTTGTTCGGCAGCCGTATGATGGTTGCCAAGGAGTCCAAGACCAGCCCCGCTGCGAAGCGCGCCATCATCGCGGCCCCTGGTATTGAGGACTCGGAGTGGGAGAAGACCTACAAGGAGCCTACTGGTGGCATCCTGACTGTTCGTTCGGAGATGGGCGAGCCCATCCATAAGCTCGCCACTCGTGGTGTCCTGTTCTGGAAGGAGATTGATCAGAAAATCTTCAGCCTCCCGAAGGAGAAGCGAGTTCCTGAGCTGCGCAAGAACCGCGACTGGGTCATCCGCAACCTGAACGACAACTTCCAGAAGGTCTGGTTCGGCAAGAACAAGGCCGGCAAGACCGTTGATCTGGAGGAGATGACCTACGCCGAGGTTGTCCGCCGCATGATCGAGCTTCTCTACGTCAAGCACGAGTCGCGCTGGATCGACCCCACCTACATCCGCCTCATGGCTGAGTGGATTCAGCGAGTCGAGGAGCGCTTCACGCAGACCCCCGGCCATCCCTCGCTCCTCCAGAACAGGTCCGACCTGCAGTCGCCGTTCGAAACTGTCGAGCGCATCCTGGCTGCGTACCCGGAGTCGGAGACTCAGATCGTCAACGCCCACGATATCGAGCACTTCCTCCTCCTCTGCATGTTCCCCTTCCAGAAGCCCGTTCCCTTCGTGCCCATCTTCGATGACAACTTTGAGTTTTACTTCAAGAAGGACTCTCTCTGGCAGTCGGAAGACCTCGAGGCTGTTCCCGACCAGGATGTGGAGAGGACTTGTGTTCTCCAGGGCCCCGTCGCTGTCAGGTTCTCCACCGTCATGGACGAGCCCGTCCAGTCCATCCTTGATGGCATCCACAACGGCCTCATCGACGGGTTGACGCGCGACGTCTACGGCGGCGACACGAGCAGTATCCCCACCCTGGAGTACTTTGGCGGCAGGCTCATTGAGTCCGAGAGCCCCACCGAGCTCGACTCGCTCACTGTCTCGTGCGACACCAACAAGAACACTTACCGCCTTTCATCGTCGGCTTCTGCGGTCATGCCTCCCCTCGAGTCGTGGCTGGCTCTCCTTGCCGGCCCTAAGAGGAGCTGGCGCCACGCTCTGCTCATGTCGGATGTGGTGATCCAGGGTCAGAAGTACGAGACGAACCCTCTCAAGCGCATCTTCGCGCCTGTTCGCGGCCTCTTCGTCGAGATCCAGAACCCCAACGACCCCGCCAAGACCGTGATCGTTGTCAAGGAGCAGCCCAGGCACAACCACTATGTCGATGTGATCGAGGTCAAGCCTGGCAACAACAAGGAGATCGTGGTCAACCTCATCAAGGAGACGACGGCCGTCGGCGCGCCCGTGCCGTTGGTCCTGAAGTTCACCTACCACCCTGAGGCTGGATACGCCCCCATCCGCGAGGTCATGACCGACAGGAACGACCGCGTCAAGGAGTTCTACTGGAAGGCGTGGTTCGGCAACGAGACTCTTGATCTTGACGCCCTTGTCACGGCCAAGTTCGATGGCGGTAAGGCGACCATCACCGCCGAGGCCATCAACGACTTCATCCACGCCGTTGGCAACACTGGCGAGGCGTTCGTCGACCGCCCCGGCAAGGTCATGTACGCGCCCATGGACTTCGCCATCGTCGTTGGCTGGAAGGCCATTACGAAGCCCATCTTCCCTCGCAAGATCGATGGTGATCTCCTCAAGCTTGTCCACCTTTCCAACGCGTTCCGCATGATGCCTGGTGCCGAGCCCCTGAAGAAGGGCGACGTCGTTCACACGACTGCCCAGATCAACGCCGTCATCAACCAGGACTCCGGTAAGATGGTCGAGGTTTGCGGTACCATCTTCAGGGACGGCGAGGCGGTCATGGAGGTCACCTCTCAGTTCCTGTACCGCGGCAAGTACACCGATTATGAGAACACCTTCCAGCGCAAGGTGGAGACCCCCGTCACGGTGCACCTTGCCACGACCAAGGATGTTGCCGTGCTGCGCTCGAAGCAATGGTTCCTCACGGACGACCTGCCTCAGGACATTGAGCTCCTCGGGAAGACGCTCACCTTCAGGCTGCAGAGCTTGGTCAAGTACAAGAACAAGAACGTGTTCAGCAGCGTCGAGACGCGGGGTTCCGCGCTTCTCGAGCTCCCCACCAAGGAGATCATCCAGGTCGCGAGCGTCGACTACGAGGCTGGCGCCTCTCATGGCAACCCCGTGACCGACTACCTCGACCGTCACGGTGTCCCTCTCGACCAGCCGGTCCACTTCGAGAACCCCATCCCTCTGAGCGGCAAGACTCCGCTCCAGCTCCGTGCCCCCGCTTCCAACGAGAACTACGCGCGCGTGTCGGGTGACTACAACCCCATCCACGTCTCGCGCGTCTTCGCTGGCTACGCCAACCTGCCCGGCACCATCACCCACGGCATGTACTCCAGCGCGGCGGTTCGCAGCCTCGTGGAGACATGGGCCGGTGACAACAACGTCGGCCGCGTGAGGAGCTTCCACGCTTCTCTCGTCGGCATGGTGCTCCCCAACGACGACATTCAGGTCAAGCTTCAGCACGTTGGAATGGTGGCCGGCCGCAAGATCATCAAGGTCGAGGCCAGCAACAAGGAGACGGACGACAAGGTGCTCCTCGGTGAGGCCGAGGTCGAGCAGCCCGTGACGGCGTACGTCTTCACTGGCCAGGGCTCGCAGGAGCAGGGCATGGGCATGGACCTCTACGACACCAGCCCCGTTGCCAAGGACATCTGGGACCGCGCCGACAAGTACCTCTTGGACAACTATGGTAAGTTTTTTATTCTTTTCACATGAAATGACCAGTACTAACACAATCAGGCTTCTCCATTACGAACATCGTCAGGAACAACCCCAAGGAGCTCACCATCCACTTTGGTGGGCCTCGCGGCAAGGCCATCCGCCAGAACTACATGTCGATGACGTTCGAGACGGTGGCGGCCGACGGCAGTGTCAAGTCGGAGCGCATCTTCAAGGAGATTGACGAGACGACGACGTCGTACACTTACAAGTCCCCCGCGGGCCTGCTCTCGGCGACGCAGTTTACGCAACCGGCGCTTACGCTCATGGAGAAGGCCAGCTTCGAGGACATGAAGTCCAAGGGCCTGGTGCCGCGTGACAGCACGTTCGCCGGCCACTCGCTCGGAGAGTACTCTGCCCTCACGGCGCTCGCCGATGTTATGCCCATCGAGAGTCTGGTGTCGGTCGTGTTCTACCGCGGTCTGACGATGCAGGTCGCTGTTGAGCGCGACGCGTCTGGGCGGTCCAACTACTCGATGTGCGCGGTCAACCCCAGCCGCATCTCCAAGTCGTTCAACGAGCAGGCGCTGCAGTACGTTGTCGACAACATCTCGGAGGAGACTGGGTGGCTCATCGAGATTGTCAACTACAACATCGCCAACATGCAGTACGTGTGCGCGGGCGACCTCCGGGCGCTCGACACGCTCACTGGCGTGACCAACTTCCTCAAGCAGCAGCAGATCAACGTGGAGGAGATGAAGGGCAACATCCCCGAGGTCAAGGACGCGCTGCAGAAGATCATCCGCGGGTGCGCGGACGCGACGCTCAAGAAGTCGCAGCCGCTGGAGCTGGAGCGCGGATTCGCGACGATCCCGCTCCGCGGCATCGACGTGCCGTTCCACTCGACGTTCCTGCGCTCCGGTGTCAAGCCGTTCCGGTCCTTCCTGCTCAAGAAGATCAACAAGACCACGATCGACCCCGCCAAGCTGATCGGGAAGTACATCCCGAACGTGACGGCGCGGCCGTTTGAGCTCACGAAGGAGTACTTCGAGGACGTCTACAAGCTGACCAACTCGCCGCGCATCGGGCATGTGCTCGCCAACTGGGACAAGTACAGCCGCGACGAGGCAGAGAGCAGCGATGAGGACACTGGGAGCTCGGAGACGGGGGCGCTGAACGGGACTGATGTCGAGACGGCGGGTGCCGGTGCGGCGGCGTGAGCCGGTTTTGTGAAGGAAACGAAAAGAATAATAGACGGGAAGGTGTTGGGTGGAGGATAAAACATGGCGTGAAGCGGTGGAGATGATGGGATTTGGTTTTAAGCGACGAGGACTGATGTCGGGGATTCACGTTTTCTTTTTCTGATAGATTCCAAGTTTAGTAACGTTTGTAATGTTTGAATTCATCTGCTCGGTTTGTTCGATTTTCCGTCTTGCACCTGTGCAATGTTTGCTGTGTGCTGTCTCGATGTGGATGGTGCAAGTGAGACGGATGTGTGTTCCTGGACTAACCCCGCTGGGCTCATAGCGTTCCTGGGTGGGCGTCCTTGGCACCGGCAAACCCCGCTGATCTCCCCCGCACCTCCTGCTGCAGCCTACGCTGAGGCCCGGCGTCGCGACCGCGGGGTCGGAGCTTCCCACGACCCTCTTCGGAGCCGGCCGACCTTTTCCTATTCCAGTCTGAAGCAGCGCTGTGTTTAAAACGCGATTTGTCCTTCATCCGCCGACACAAGCCGGCTTTTCCGCCTCTACTGCAACCTTCACTTTCTTTCAGTTTTCTTTTGCCCTTTCGAGTGACTCTCAACTACGTACCGCCCCTGCAGAGACTACAGCGAACTTGCGAGACTGACCACACGGCACCGCCGACAAGCCGGACCCGCAGCGCAGAGCGCCTACAGCCATGGCGGCCAAGAGGAAGGTCTTCCTGGGGACCTTCATCTACCCCCGGTCCCGCGAGGAGCTGGCGTACCTCTTCGAGGCGGCGGTGTGCGTCGACGAGAAGGGGAGGATCGCGGCCGTGAGGGAGGGCATGGAGTGGGACGGGGTACGGGACGAGGTGTTCACTGGGCTCGGGTGGGAGGCGGATGAGGTCTTGGTGAGGAGGTGTGGGGAGGGGGAGTTCTTCTTTCCGGGTTTCGTGGGTTCGTCTCGCCTGTCTTCCTCTCACTTTGCTCTCACGTCCCTCTCACATCTACACTCGCCATTCCCCCCTCTCCAGAGATCAAGCTGACTGGCATAGACACCCACGTCCACGCGCCGCAGTACCCCAACGTCGGCATCTTCGGCAAGTCAACCCTCCTAGACTGGCTAAACGACTACACGTTCCCCATGGAATCCCGCCTCGCGGACCCCGCACTCGCCCGCCGCGTCTACACCGCCGCCATCCGCCGCATGCTTGCCCACGGCACCACGACCGCGGCCCTCTACGCCGCGCGCGACGCGCCCTCCACCAACATCCTCTCCTCCCTCTGCCACGCCATCGGCCTCCGCGCCCTGGTCGGCCGTGTCTGCATGGACCAGGTGCGGACGTGCCCATCTTACTACCGCGACGAGTCCCCGGAAGACTCCCTCCGTCTTACGAGGGAGTGTATCGCGCACATAAAGGGGATAGATCCCGGGTACGAGCTGGTCACGCCCGTCATCACGCCGCGCTTCGCGCCGAGCTGTACGCGCGAGTCCCTGGCACTGCTGGGGTCCCTGCAGCGGGAGACCAACCTGCCCGTGCAGACGCACATTTCCGAGAACATGGGTGAGATGGCGCTGGTGCGGGAGCTCTTCCCTGAGCACGCAGACTACGCCTCCGTCTACGACGCGCACGGGCTCCTCACGAGCAAGACCATCCTCGCGCACGGTATCCACCTCTCCGAGGCAGAGGCGTCCCTCATCGCCACGCGCGGGGCGGGCGTGTCGCATTGCCCCGCCAGCAACTCCAGCCTCTCGAGCGGCGCGGCGCGCGTCCGCTGGCTGTGGGACCGCGGCGTAAAGGTCGGGCTCGGAACCGACATGTCGGGCGGCTACTCGCCCTCCGTGCTCGAGAACGCGCGTCAGGCGAGCATGGTGAGCCGGCA